>JAYRCL010000083.1:0-26329 GCA_037074925.1 Tetracladium maxilliforme
GATTGATTGATTAATTCATAGACTGTCCCAGCCACCTTTACCGGTAGCTATGCAGCGTACAACTATAAATACAAGGCCAAGGCCGCCCATTCTCGGCTCTCAGGATAGATCTCCACCCCACCATGAATTGCCCTGCTGCTACAGGTCGTTCACATATCGAGTCTCGCCTTCCTGTCTGCCTACTCATAGGCGACCTCTTCCTGGTTTGTATCTACAGCTATCAAAAGTTGTTCTGTATCTCTGACTTGTCCGGCCCTTCCCAGCCTTCCTTTGCTTCTGTTTGACAGTAGTCACTCGTCTACGCTGCGTATGTGAGTACGGTAGACGGGACTGCTCGGAATTGTCCTAACAAGCCCGTCCTGATGATCATCTTTGCTGCTTGAACTGCCATTGTCGAGCTACAGAGAATGCGTTTGATGTCAACGCATGGTTGTTTGCCTGCCCACATTTTATGTCGTTCTTCTGGCCAGTGTCGACATTCCAGAAGGACGTGCCGCACCGTCTGTGGCCCATAACCGCATTCGCATTTGTCTGTGTCAGCTTGGTTGATTTTGGCGAGATACGCTCGCAAGCCGATCTTGCCGGTGCGCATCTGGGTGATGGCAGAGCTAATCGCTCTGTGCGTTCCGGCGTGGAGCTCAAGTGTTGCTTTTCCTGGTTTAACTCCGAGCCTGAACAGCTCTCTTCCGTGCTTGGCCTTTTCCCAGGCATCTTCCCATTCGACCTTCATGGTCTTGCGGATGATCGATTTCGTTGTTGCCATGAGGATCATGAGGGTCTCCGGTTCCGGTTCTTCAGGGCTGTTCTCTGCCGCTTCCTTGGCTGCCCTATCTGCCGCTTCGTTGCCCGTAACTCCGACATGTGCCGGGATCCATCTGAATTCGACCTCCCACCCGAGGTTGCGGAGCTGATCGAAGGCTTGGATTGCTTCCACGAGTATGTATTGTCCGGATGGGGTCTTGGGGTTTCTGATGGCTTGGATGGCGGCCTGGCTATCGGTGAAGATAGCGCATTTGCGGGAAGTTCCATTGGCTGCTTGTATCTCCAGTAGTATTTCCAATGCAAGGACCAGCCCCCTCAGCTCTGCGGCGTAAACGGTTGATGTAGCGGATGAGCCCATGTATTGTGATCGTTTCGTAGAAATGCCGTTCAGGTGTAACGCTGGAGCAACCGCAGCCGCTCCAACATGACCATTGATGCCACTTCCGTCCGTGTAGATACGAATCATTCCCGTTTCTATTGCGTTGTGTTCCTTGATTGCCGCGTCTGCTGATTCGGCGATGTAGACCGTTGGCGGTATCCACCACGGCGGGACAACGTGCGGAAGGCGTTTCTCAAGAAGGTCCAGCTGTAAGTCATATTTTCGCCCTAGTAAGCTCGAGAGGCGGTCAAGGGGGCTTTGCAGGTCGCGCCGAACCGCGTCCCCGGATACAGCCATGTCAGCGTGCAGGGGGCTGGTTCTAATGCGCATCGTGGCCTCTAGTGCTGTTTGTTCCAACTGTTGAGCTACGGGAAGAAGGTGCGCTTCGACGTCGACCGCGGCCCCTGCTGTTGTCCGGAATGCGCCAGTGATGGTTTGGGCTGCTCGTCTTTGGATCTTTTGGATGGTAGTGATCATCGGACTGCCTCCACCCGATTGTCCGGTGCCTGGTACGTACCATGCAGAGCAGCCGTATAGCATCTGCGGTACCACCATAGCTCGGTAGACTTGTCGAAGGTTAACCATACCCGTACCCCAAGTTGACGAGGCCAAGGCTGACAGCGCGGACAGTCTCTTCGTAGCTGCTCCTTCCATCTTTTCGCGATGGTGACCCCACCGGAGTTTGGTGTCCAGCTGGACTCCAAGGTACCGACAGGACCGTGAGGCTTCAATCGTTGCATGCGGGAGGCGGAGGGCGTGTGTAGTATTGCAATCGGGGTCTCTGGAGAAATGGACAAGTTCGTATTTTGTTGGGGCGAACTGCGACCCATGCTTCAACGCCCACTCTTCGGCCTTCCGGTGGATGGCCTTGAGAGTCTTGCAGTTGCGCGGTGCCGTCGGCCCGATCGCTAGGATTGACACATCATCGATGTAACCGACTGCTTCCGTTTCGTCTGCGGAGGATTGCACACCATTCTGCTCCTCCGACTTGCAAGCTTCGATGAGGTCAGCGTTGTAGAAGAGGTATAGAATTGGCGAGATAGGCGAGCCTTGCGGGATGCCGGTCTGGATTGCTGTTGAGGGGTCCGAGTATTCCTGAAGCTTAAGGCTGGTGGATCGATTGGTGAGAAATGAGGCGACCCAGTCGACGATCTCCTGGCTGACGCGACGTTTTCTCAAGTTATGCAACAACCGTTGCCTAGATACGTTATCGTATGCTCCGGAAACGTCGAGTAGTAGTAACGAAGCTACTTTGCCCTCAGACCATGCTCGGTGTATGCGTTGAAGAAGGAAGTGCATGGCGTGTTCTGTTGATGCGAGCTTCCGCCCTCCAGTATGACGGCTGGGAAGAAGCCCGTGGGTGTCCGCCAGGTAAGCCAGTCGGCCCGCCATGACGGCTTCCAGGGCTTTCCCCAGCGTGTTGAGGAGGGCAATCGGCCTATATGCCTTTGGTTGGGCGTAGTCATCTTTGCCCGGCTTCCGAAGCGCCACCGTGATGGCGTCCCGGAAATGTGCTGGGCAGTATCCAAGTCGAAGGCAGGCACTGAAAAGTCTGTGGAGGTGTGGGAGAAGGATATCCAGTACTTGTTGAAGGATGCCATTCGGGATCCCGTCACCTCCTGGGGCCTTGTTAGGAGAGCTTCTTCGTATCGCTCTCTCTATCTCTGTTTCCGTGATGTCGGGGCACTCGATTGCCGGAGGGTACTGATAACCTTCAATATCGGAGAGGTCTGCTCTTGCTGGGGGCGGGAAAAACGACTGGCGAAGTAGCTCGGCTTTCTCTTGCGGTTCGTGAGCGAGTCTTCCGTCCGGCTTCACCAAGGGTGGTGTGCACGCAGGCGTCGTGTTGCCTCTATTCTTCGCCCACTTGACCAGGTTCCAGAGGCCGGATTGCGATGCGGACGCATCTTCCACTCTTTGACGGTGGGTGTTCCGTAACAGCTTCTGGATGTGCCGACCCTTTTTGTTGCGTGCCTGTCTGTAGGCCTCGTAGTCGTCGTCATGTCTCGTTCGTTGCCACCGCCGGCGAAGCTGCTGAACATGTGAACACATATCTTTGCACTCTTGATCAAACCCCGCAATGGAGTGAGGAGAGGGGTTCGACCATGGGGTTGACGCCTCGATGCCAGCTTCCAGTGCGTTGATGATCGGGGAGACGGCGTTGTCAATACTCCTCTCATCGCTGAGTGTTCCAGTATCGTTTCCTTCAAGGTGGTTCTTGACGGTCTGCCGGAGTGTCGTCGAGTTCGTCTTTGCCCAGAGCCGCTTTTTCGTCGGCGCGGCTAATTTCCACCTCCAATCCATGGCCACGGCGATCGGGAGATGGTCAGAGTCGCAGTCCAGTTCTCTATCGATCCTACAATGGGTTACGCGGGATGCTAGGTTCTCCGATGCAAAGGTCAGGTCGATTGTGGATTCTCCGTCCTTCCATCGATGAGTCGGTGTCCCAGGTACTGTGAGGAGTTGTAGTTGTGCGCTCTCGACGACCGAGATGAGTTGATTGGCACTTCGTCTGTCGTAAATATGTCGATGTGTTGTCGACCAAAGAGGATGATGCAGGTTGAAGTCTCCAAGCATGACCACCTCATCCTGCGCGTCTATTTTGCTGATCGTCTCGCCTAGCACGGAGAGCACGTCCGTTCCCACTTCGTTGTAGACGTTGACGATTTGTATTGTCTTGCCGGATTGGGGCTCGCGAATTTGTAGAGAGATGATATCCTTGGAGATGTATGAGACACTCCAGGTAGCCGCGTCGATGCGCTTATTGATGTAGAAACACACTCTCGTTCCGCCGTCAGCGAGATACGTCAAGTGGAAGTGTGTTTTGAGCGGGTGGTAAGTGGTGTCGATGAATGGGTTACGCCAGGGCTCTTGGATTGCCAAGATATCGTACTCTAGGACCTTGCTGTTTCGAAACATGCTGGCTAGGACGACATCCCGTGACTTCTGGACGTTGTACTGTAGAATGCGTAGCTCCTGGTGTCCCGTCATGAGGGCGGTGCGACGTTGATGCTGTCCGTGAGTGTGTTGGTCCTAGTCCTTCGGGTTCTGCGTCGACTAGGATTTGTTTCGGTGTTGTCTCTTCGGACCCATGCCGGAGTGAGAGTCTGATGCTTCCCTGGTGCTCCGGAAACAGCTCTCAAGTTTCTATTAGCGTACACATTGCTGTAATTTATGTGCTTGCGTAGGTCGGATGCGAAGTTGACTTCCTTGCCGCAGTACATGCAGGTTTTCATGCATTTCGCAATTGTGAGTTCGGCATCCTGCATTGGCCAGTCGCTGTAAATCTTCTGGTGCGAAGGGCATTTGCATGGCTTGTACAAGGCTCCCTGGACTGTTCGCGGATCCGTAGCTATTGACGTGAGGGGCGATGGCTCCGGTTCGCCTTGGTTCACCTCGGTGATGGCGCTCAGCCAGTTGCCATCGTTGGCATGATCAAAGCCCGCCAGCCATGCGTCCGCTTCCTGTATTGCTAGCCCCTCTATTCCCTCCAACGGGTAGACCGATGTGTAAGACTCGACGTCCTGCTCAATTCCAGTACGTAGGAGTGGATCCATAGTTTCGTCGAGCTGTATGTTTCCTGGGTGATCAGGTTGCTGGCTGCGCTCTGGCTGTGCGGCTAGATTCCCCTCCCCTTCCTCAGCGGCTGGTGGGGTGACTAAGATTTGTATTCCTGTGGCTCCCATGGTTTCAGGGTCGCCGGCACGTTGTTGCTGTGGTGCGGGCTCCTGGGTTTGACTCAGCATGGGTTCCGGGGTGGTGGTTGTTGTCGTTGTGAGTATTTCCGGCTGTTGGACGTTTGTCGTGGCAGTTGGGTTGTATGTATCGCCATCCGCACGACAGTTGCGTGTGTCCCGTGTGGTTTGCTCCGCGGGACCGTCTCTCACAGGTACGTGCCAGTAGATGCTGCGGGCACCCTTTGCTTGTTCTATGCGTTCTGTTTCTTTCTTTCTCGCTGGGCAGGCATTGCTCCATGCAGTATGACTGCCTTTGCAGACTGCGCACCGAGGAGTGAATCCCTCCACTCCCCTGTGACGGCAGTGTTTTGTCTCGTGATGCTCAGCGCAATAGCCGCAAACTTGGGATGCGTTGCATTGAGTGGTGATGTGACCGTATTTATAGCAACGGAAGCATTGCTTTATCCTGCAGGCGCGGTCGTAGAGTTGACATTGGTGTATCTGGCCCTCCCATGCCATGCCAGCGTATATCGTGGCATTCGCCATTCTTGGGTCTGTGAATTCGACAACGATGGAGGACGCTCGTTTGAGCTCTCCTTCCTTTGTGAGCCATCCCACGTGGGATATCTTCGCTTGGGGTATGACCGTGTGATTGCTTGCGAGTATCTGTTCGATGGTCGCCTTCTGATCCTTCATATTGATTGAGTTCGTCGGGATGCCATGGACAATCACCCCGTGGGTAGGCACAACGACATCCGCGTGTTCTCCTAGGCCTCCGAGCCACCCCGAGTTTTCCTTGAGCTTTATGGCTTCGGCGGTGGTGCTGGTGAAAATCTGTATATCGCCGCTCTTGAGCTGGTATGCGGCAACAACCTTGACCATTTTCGTTCCTATGTTGTTCTGTATGGATGCTGTCACATGTTGTCGTATCCATGCTGCCGAATGAGTTCGATAGCGTTCCGTAGCTCCAGGATCTTTGAGCTTGACTGTTACTGCCCGATCTTTGTACGCGGTGACAGTGGGGTTGGCTCGGGTGGTGGAGGAGGTGGTGCCTGGCGTCGGTGGGGGAGGCAGAGGCGCGCCTTTGGCCTGGGCCGCGACTTGGGCCCAAGACGCTGCCACCGCTCGTCTGCCCCCGAAGTTGGCTGCATGTGTCGGAGTTGTGCTCAAACCGACGGAGTTCTTGATTATAGTGACGTCATGTTGAATGCTCTGTGTGCATTTGGCGGCGTCTTTGACCTGTTGGAGGACCTCCCGCAGGGCTGGCTGTCTCAGGACCTTGCCAATCAGCACGATGGTGGAATCCAAGTATGTTTGTACAATGTTCCATGGCACCTGATTGTGTCTGCCTCTGTCCACGGCCTGCAGTTGGTTGCATACTTCCTTGAGGTACGTGGCGTGCTCGTTGATGTGTTCCGGGCCATTGTTTACCTGTGGCCACTTAGGCGCCATCACCGCCGATAGACGCGTTTTGGACGCGTTATCTTCAGTGATCGCCTAAGTAGATACGGGTCTACTGAAAAGGAAGCAAAATTTTACGCGTTTTCAAAAATTTGTTCTGAGCTGGTTGTGGTGTTCGACGAGTAGTTCAATGTTGGTTCATCTGTTTGTTTGTTTATTCATCGACTGCCCTAGCTGCCATCTTGGCAACTATGCAGCGTACGACTATGAGCGCGGACGTCCCCGTTCTTCACATCCTGGCGGATCATGCCAAATCGTTCTACTGGATAGAAGCGCTGGCGTGATGGTTGCTGCCGGGTAATAAGCAAGCCAGCCAGCGGATCACCAAGAGCCACGGGTACATGCGGCTCTAGGTGCCCCGCCAACCAGCCCTTTGACCATGGGACTTTATCCATTAGCATCCCCGCCTTGAGCAGAGTCGAAAAATGCAGTCCCATTGTCCGGCGGTTATCCGGGTTAGCGACCTTATTTAAATAATTGAAAACAAGCGAGTCAGCGTTGGTCTGAGCCTACCGGCTATAATCTAAATTTGCAGAATCAAATTTATGTACGCTCATCTATAGATGCTCATTTCAAAACGACCCAAAGCTTGTAATGAAGCATAATACCATACGTTCAACTTCAATAATGGATTGGACGGGTTCAACACAAGGTTTGGGGTCGCACGCGGGACATTGATCGAGCTGTGCTATCATTGCTTGCGCTGGGAGATGCAGGTACGAGCACACACCTTGCCATCATATACAAATATTCCGTATCCGTGCCTCTTTGTCGTGTCATGTCGTGGATTGATTCGCGGGATGCTCGGATTCGTCTGCTATCAATTTCACGAGGGGAGCTTGACGATCCTACCTACTCGGCGGACAGGAGGGTGTCACGGGGCTGACGTACATGAATTGAGGTAACTTCTGATTTGGCATAACGAGGGAAACTATGGACTCGTTGCTGTTTTGTTTGCGTACCTTTAGTTCATCTGGCACGAACTTCAATACTGACGGCGTCCACAACGGATTTAGATGTAGGTCTTAAATAACACCTCTTCCTAAACACCGACCTGTTGTTTCACAGCATAGATCTTGAATGATCCTATTACGCGTCAGCTAAGGACCTTCGGAGAGACTTAAGCACTTACCTGCCCACTCATTAAGATCGCTCACCTCCGGACTCACATACAGATACTCTCCATTGCCTTCCCCACCAACAGACCCGCAACATCTCTCCTTCCTTGATCCATCCTCCCTAGTATCCAAGTAAACATTTAAATCCCCATTGGTATCCTCGATCAATACATCCTCAAATCCCGCCTCCCACAGCCATCCCTCATACTCAACCACCGAACTCGTACCCGCAACACAACCCACGTACATCGCCATGTCATTCCTCAGCTTCTCAGGCAGTGGCTTCTTGGCTAGGATATCTGACACGGCTAAGCGACCACCCGGCTTGAGCAAGCGGAAGGCTTCCTTGAAAACGAGATTCTTCTCCGTGGAAGGGACGAGGTTAATGACGCAGTTGGACATGATGCAGTCCGCCATGCTGGATGGAAGAATTGCCATGTCGGTAATGCGCGCTTCAACGAATTCAACGTTGATCTTGTCCGTCTTCTCCTTGATAGCGTTCGCTTTGGCAAGCATTTCCTTATTCATATCGATACCAACCACCCTACCGGAGCCCCCAACCTTCTCCGCAGCTTGGAAGACATCAAAGCCCGCTCCGCTGCCCAAATCGATAACCGTCTCGCCCTCAGTGATGCTTGCCAAAGCTAAGGGGTTGCCGCAGCTCAGCCCAAGGCTCGAGCCTTCAGGGGCTTTGATGAGATCCTCCTCGGAGTAACCAAATGCCTTAGCAACAGCACTTGCATAGTGCCCGGTGGCGGTGCGAGATGCTTGGGCGCTGTAGTGGGTGGTGACTTTGTCGTAGATTTCTTGAGACGATACCATTATTTCCGATAGAGCTGATAAGAAATATGTACGTAATCGTATTCAAGGAAAAAAAAGAAGAAGAAGAAGAGAAAGAAGAAGAAGTTCAAGATTAGCAACGAGAAGAAAAGCATTTATGTTGCCGTGTAAGGCATGAAAGTGCTGAGGTGGGGTCGGGTTGTCACCGAAATCTTGCCTCTTCAAGCGACTACCCCACCTACATCACGTCACGATACCTCATATGATGACCCATCACCCACGTCCATCTTAGAATCGTAATTCTTTAGTCTTTAGTCGCTATTCCCTTCGAACCAGCCCACAATGCACAAATGGTCATCCACTAAACGGCGAACCACCAAGCCATCCGACAGCGGAACAATCAGCGTCGCCATCGCCAACGAGTCAACGAACGTGTACCAGACTTGGAGCTGAAGCTGCAGCAGACACAATCCCAACTGCGCGAAGCCCTCGATCGAATTTCTAAACTCGAGTCTGAGCTGAAAACTGCACGAACTGTGGCAAGCAAAGAAAACCATGATCAGCTCGCCCTTAGTGGCTTCGTCGATGGCCGGATGCTTGATCACGTGAAGGAAACAGACGACGAGGTTTACGAGCTATTGCCGCTGCCGCCACTGGGGAAGTCAACGACGCTGTGTCGGGAAGCATTTGTCATCATAGCCCAACAAAACTACAAAGGCATAGACAAGATGGAAATTCGGCGACGGTTAGAACGGGGGTTTCATGGCGGCGTAGGCGAAGGTGAAGAATGTCGAGTTGATAATGAGCTCTTGTTCGGGTTACTTGACTTTCTTACCTCAGAATAGGAATTGTTGAAGACATTGGCATCAGGACAACACTCTGATGGGGCCTTTTCAATCCTTGTGGACAGTAGGGGTCGAAAGGCAAGCATGAGACACAGCTGATGACAAGAGGTTCGAACCAGGGTGGCAAGGCTTCTCGGAACTAAGTTGCGGATACTGGGGACGTGTCGGCGCATCATTCATTGGGTTCTTGAAAAATGGTCCCAAATACTTAGCAGTGGAATCGTAAACGTTTGGAGCGACTTGAACACCAGTGGTGAAGCTCCTTTTCGATCCCCGGCTACAATAGCGACTTTGCATACCGTCCCGCTGACGCGTGAACCGCGAATTTTTCACATTCCATCTCAGTAGCAAGCAAGCATTCTTACGGAGGGCTCCTCGGCCATTTGATGATGAACTTGGATTCAATATGATGACAACTCTAGTTGCTTTCCTAGGAAGTCAGCCTTGAAAGAAGTACTAGTCGGATCGCTCAGACAGACTTCTTCTATGTATCAGCCGTTGCCTCAAGTCGAGCAAGCGCACAACCGGAGAGGCTTAGGGAGCTGGTGGTAATTCTGGTTCGCAGGGCGTGGCGTTTTCGAAAACGAGGGCTTTTAGAAGAGTGCTCGTTCTATGTAACCCCCTATCTCACGATCAACACACAAGTGCGGCAAGCATTGTAGCAAGTTGACTGGATATACTAATTTGATTGCTGTGCGGGGCACTTCACTACAACCATACGTTCAATTCCCGATGCCCATGTCCAACTTTGTCCACTGTGATCTGTGCGTTTACACACAGCACGACGGAATTCCGAGCCCTCCTCCTGTTCAAGTGCCATCTCCCTTGCATAAACCTTGTCCGCGCCCAAGTCTCCACAAGCTGTTGGGGCTAATGCTGTACTCCAAGCTTGTAGCGTAGTCGGACCTGATTTAGCTGAAAGAAGGGGCATTCAAAGCCATCACCGTCAGTAGACCAGCGATCAGGCCTACCACAGGGAGCGTCAGAACCCAGCCAAAGAAGATGAAAGCCATTTGTCTCCAGTTAGTGGCACCCAGGTCCAGATTCATCAGAGATACTCCAACCACAGCCCCTGTCAAGACCTGGGTCGTGCTAATCGGCAATCCAAGGCGACTTGCAAGAAGAACCGTAATGGCAGCTCCGAGCTCGATGGCAAAGCCTCTAGTAGGGCTCATTTGCGTAATTTTGTTGCCCAAAGACCGGACAATGTAGTGTCCGAAGACCCAGAATCCCACAGTCAAGAGGAAACCCGCTGCGGCAAGGATCCAAACGGGCGTCGGAGAATCTGAGCCAACCTCTCCTGTCTTGTAGACCTCATACACAGCAACCCAGGGACCGACGGCGTTGGACACATCGTTGGAACCGTGGGAGATGGACATCATGATGGCGCTCATAAGCTGTGCGTAGGTCCACAGGTGTTCGATGCGGTTGTCGTAGCGGCGGGCCTTTCCATGGACCTTGACCATATGGGGAGAATCATGGCTGACGCAGTCTCGAGTGACACCCTGCAGCGTGATGTAAAAGAAGTAGCTCCAGAGCCTCCTGGGGTGGAACATAGATAGGTGGGCCGTCGGCATGAGAAACCGTTCCTCGGGCTCAACTTGTTGCACATAATGCAGCGAGAAGATCCCCTTGGCACTAACTGCCTGGAGCTCCACGTCCTCCAACGGAGCTCGTGTAAAATTATCGCCATCGTTTGAGGCTAGTGTTTCACCCTTTGTGGCCACTGACTCTGCGGGTGGGGCTGAGGGTTGGGACATGTGTGTCTCATGGACTTGCTGTCCTTCATCCGTGCAAGCCTCTGCAGGGTCGGATTGTAGCGACATATCATTGCTTTGAGGCATGGAGCGCTGGTCGCCTGAGTGTAGGTAATGGTCAACGAGGATGCTGGACTTTCCAGGGAAGTAAATCGGAGGGTTCTCTTTCCAGAGGAGGGGTCCGAGGGGGATGTGCCATGGGCGCATTCGCGGGTCTTTAATAACGGTGACACGGTGCAGGTATGGCATGAAGAAGATGTATGAGAAGGTAAGAACCACAAAGAAGGTGCCAAAAACAATAGCACACGCGACCCCGGCTCCTAAAGACTCCAGGCCAGGACTGCCAGGAGCTTCGACGGTGATGAATAGGTCAAGGACGGCGGCAGTAAAGGCCAAATAGTAAGGGATTGCCCTCAGAGCCTTTTTGAAGGGGTCGCTTCGCTCCAGAACGAAGAACTTGAGTGTTGCAAAGAGAATGGCAGAGAAGCATGCAGAGATGAGTGGCGCTATGAGCCAAGAGGCTGCAATCTGCGACATGCTCCCGTCCTTCCATTCCCAGGTGACGGAGGCCGCGGCTCCAATACCAGCACCAGCGATAGCACCAACGACCGTGTGCGTCGTAGAAACTGGGAAACCCAATCGAGTTGCGGTTATGAGCCATATGGCAGATGCAACTTTGGCGCTGCCCATGGCGACCATAAGGGTGGCCGGGCTGGCCTTGAAGTGTTCGGTGTCGATGATGCCATTCTTGATGGTGCTTGTGACGCGTGCTCCGAGTACTGTAGCACCGCCGAACTCGGTAAAGAGTGAGACGCAGCCAGCTTGAGCCATAGTCAGAGTACGAGCAGCAACCACTGTCGCAAAGGAATTGGCGACATCGTTGGCGCCGTTGCCGAAGGCGCTGAAGCACAGCGCTATGCTCACAATGGCGACGATCCAGTCATATTGAGGGAAAGCGACAGCCATCGTGCCGGATTAACAGGCGTGAGGGACAGTGTGTAGATAACAATATGACAGAGACGACAAGTAGGTCTTCTTGAAAGCAGGGGAAGGGGTTCGAGTGGTCAACTAAGAATGTGAGAGAAGGCTCTGACCAAACCGGCAATTGCTGATGTCTATATAGCTGTTTCAACAAATTCTAGCAAATTTCTGAATAGCAATGAACAGTTTAGTTGCCTCCACGTGTCGCCCATAAGTCAGGCAACGCAGGCAGCGTGGGCAAAGAAGGTGAGTAAACCGAGCCGGACCTATCCCCCGTCCGTGGGCTCGCTCTCGACCAATGAAGAAGACGGAGAGCAATAAATTCAAAAGGAACTTTCTTGCATACGCCATAGGGTCCTCTTGCGCCAAACATCGAATGGTACCCTTGTCGTCGACCCTTCTGCGCTCTCCAGCCTCGGAGCCCACTGATCCGCTCGATGTCCAGGACTGGTCACTGTCATGGAGCCATTCGACTAAGGGGGACATAAAGCCGGGACGTGGAGTACGGAATTACTGTAGGGTTCGAGGTATTGCTAAAGCCAAGTCGTAGTGCTGCTGGCTGTATGCTTTCCACCGCTGCTTTTCCAGGCGGACACTCGCAGCCCAAACATGCAGACCTTGCGCAGAACCCTCATTATGCCGGCTCATAATGCTCTAGAACTACCAAGAGGGGCCGGTGACTCTTGCTTTGCGTTTGCGTAATAGCAAGGGCTTTGAGTTCCCCCTCGTCAGCTATCTTTCTGCCAACAGCAGGTGAATCTAAGCGCCAAAGCTCACCCTCGAGTATCAAGCCGCGGTCCCAAGTGGTACGCTGAACCCCCGTGCTCTAAACTACCGATATGATTTGTCAATTGCGTAGGTTGACAAGATTTGGCGTTTTTAGGGGGGAGTGTCGCCCTGTTCTGGAAGTGTCGCGTGCGCAATCTCCCCTTTCGGACGAGTCTCAGGTCTACTATAACGGCGTGGCTCGGTCCAATGAGAACCAGCTAGTGACGCGACTGAACGGACCCACTTGGGATTGCGGCCACGCATCACGCCGGCAACTGCTCCTCTGTTCCGGCCTGTGACCTGTGTGCCGAGCCCTGACAAGGTGCAGGCCGGCTTCGGGTTCATTCATACTGTGCCAGGCGTGGCGAATCATTGCAAGGGAGGTCTGCCACTCTTAGGAGCGGACGATGGATATGTATGCGAAGCCGACGCCATGATGAGGAATATCGATTTCTGGCTTGATTCGGGTTCATTACTCTCCTCCTGAAAGTAAATCCAAAGAGACTGTCATCAACATGGCTGCTACAACTTCGACAATGTCGCATGAGATAGAAACGCCATCGCCCACCATCCAGCTCCGCGTTCAAAGCGTCTCCTCGAAATGCACATCTGGATTACTCGTTGTGCGGCCAGGAGATACTGTTTCTGGTCGCATCACAGTCTCGTCAGACCTGGACCTGCGTTTCAAGACGGTCACCGTTTCCTACATAGGTACAGCATAGGAGTTCCCGAACGCCCTGGCTCTCCGAAGACTCACAGATACACAGGCGTAGAATCCGTGTTGGCGATCCCCCGGTGGCCTGAAGGTTCCACCTCTTACCAGGTACTTCCCAACTTCTGAAGGCCCAGCCAACCGAAGGAAGTCCAGTGACAGTGTCACGACCCACCCAATTACTGACAAGCTGCTAGTTTCTGCGCCTTCCATATCGCTGCGATATACAACAGGAGCTCGCCGTGGAAGACGGAGGGAAAGTCTACTCCAACCCTTTTGCGTTTACTCTCCCCCCGGGCATCACTTCGGCGAACGATCGGGAGTCCCCCCCATGCCGACAGTTTCCGCCTTCTCTCCGAGTCCAGAAGTCAGTTCCCTGGGATACACAGTCCCCAGACGTGCGTATAGCATACTTCATCCAAGCGGAGGTGTCCTACGAGCTTCTCACGAGATGCGGCTGGGAGAAGAAGGAACTTAGCCTGGCCCGTCCGGTCGTATGTATTCCGTATATCGACGCCCAACCGCCAATTGAAACTTCGTGCTTCCCAACCGAGTACGTCCTCCGCACAGAACACACAGCCTGGAGCTCCATAGTTGGGAGAAAGGTTGGCACGGTTATCATTGAAGCACAGGAGCCTCCCCCTCTGAAATACACGTCCGACAATGCATCCACAAGCTCGACGATCTCGTTGAAGTTCCAGGTCCGGGGCAACGACACACGTCAACTACGTATCAAAGCTATTGAGATCCATCCAGTCCTATGCATAAAGCAGTTTCACAGCGCGGACCGACTCAAGGGTACACCGCGGGTTGACCAAGCAACCAATGATGGTGCACTCCGTGTATCTCAGGACGTGGTAGACCTCGAAAAACAGATCGTTTCCGAGTTACAATGGGTGAAGGAGCGCAAGAGAGATGCGAATAGTCCGCCAACGTATCAGAGGGTTTCAGTAAGCGAGGGAAGACCGCACTCGGTTGGCAGGAGGGTAAGCGATCAAGGTCCTGCACGTCCATCACAAACGGAGCAGTCAGATGAACAAGGCGTTGAAGAGAACAGCGAAACCTGGATCACAAATCTCAAAGTACCGGTGAGACCGCCGACGAGGCTGCTGCCGAGCTTCTGCTCCTACTACAACGCTTTGGCCTACAGCTTAATATACCGAGTTGCCATGGTTGGCGTTCACACGAAGAGTATATATCTGTCCCTGCCTCTTCAGGTGTCATATCCAAGCCATGAGACCCTGCCAGACGGTGCTGTTGCTGCAGGTGAACGGTCACCAAACCCCGTCGGAGAGCCATTAACAACCGACGAAGCTTGTTGCATTTCGGTGGTCTCAAGCTTGGATTTCGATCATGTCAGTCTCACCACCTAGCCGCGCATACCGAGTTTTGATTTGAAATATTTCTGACGATGTTCATTTGCGCAGATTCTTCCAAGCTATAGCGATCTTCCTCGATGACTTCCGACTCGAAGATCCAGGATGATTGGAGCAGTACTCCAGCGAGGAAGTAGGGTGTCCGGCAGGAAACGAATGTGAGGAAACCAGCACCAGAGAGGTTAATTCACGAGTGTCTGGACCTTGAAGCTTTCCGTTTTAGGATATTTGTTGCGACTCTGCGAGGGCTTTAGTTGGATTGGGCACAGCGTTTAAACCATCAACTCTGCAGTACCAACGTCGTGGAGAGCAAATCTTCATAGTCACAGGGCTTGTCGTACTTGCAATTATTCAGGCTGTTCCACACTGAAATTGAAGATAACGAAAGGTTGATGCGACTATCTTAAAAACTTTGCATGCTGGGTGGTATTCACCATTTCGCCGGATTGAATTCGACCATGCGATCTCTGAAGCCGTCACCAGCCGCCACCCAACCCTTGATGCCACCTGTTAAAACGAGACTTTTCATATCGCTGTTCTTTTGATCCTCGAGATAGTCGCTGAACCATCCGGCGGCACGGTTCCCACGTCCCTTTGATGAAGCTGAAAAGCCAGTGCTTAGCAGGCGGGTCATATGTAGCACCGAACGCAGATTGGGTAGACTCACAGCAGTACCAAATGATCTTGGAAACATTGGACGCGGCAAACAGGCTGTAGAGCGAGGGGATGGAAGGGTAGAGGCTTTGAGCCGGGAGGTTTATGGACCCTTGAATCGTTCCGCCCTAAGTCAAGGAGTCAGCGCCAAGCTACGAATCGGTGGCTCTTGCTGGGCCGGCAGTGTTGGACGCAGCACGAGAAGTGATCGCCGCTTACCTCGTGGTCGTTGCGGCGGAGATCGACGAGCACAATGCGCTTCTCATCGTCGCAAAGGAGCTCCAAAAGCTGTGCAGGCGACACGCCGTCGGGTGTGGTGTTCCTGGGCGCCGGATAGGCTGCGTGCCATGGGCTTTCTACCGAGCTGCTCATGGCGGACTTTGATGGGGAGAGGGAAAAGCTACGGGAAGCCGCTGGCGAAGAACAGCTTGTCCGGAGGCGGAGGGTGGGAGCTGCTGACACTAGCACGCCATTGATACAGCCGGGTGGGAGTCGCATCTTGATATGCGCCCCCAATTCGGACAACGAAGTCTTACGCCTCTCGCCGCTGCCGCTCACCTCAGTCCACGTGCGCTCCATGGTCACTTAACGGGTTCAGCATCCCAATTGGAAGTCTGCTCAGATTTGCTTCAGTAGCGTCACCGGCCGCATCTGATTCGTCGACGCTCAGAGACTCTGGGTTGTGCTCCATTTGACTTATTTTCCGATGGAACTGCATCTTCTAGTGACGACCCTTGCTCCACGGTCCCGTCCGCTGCGTCGAATCTGCCGAGCCTAGTATCGTCACTCCTCGCACGCAATTGGCCACGACGTAGCCAGTTTGACCATCGAAGAATTTCTCCACGGTGTATGATTAATTTGCATTTCCAACTAGTGATGGCACACGACCTGGTCTCTTGGTAATAATGGTGACCCCTTGACGAGGACGGGCAGCTCCGGAAGGGAAGCAAAGCCTACCGAACCCATTCATCCAGTCATCTTGTCCAGCAGTGCACGTGCGCGCAATTCCGTGACAGTATACATACGCTATCTGCCTCAAACCTACCTTGCCAGCAATAACAACCTCGCATCATCACCTAGCCCGCAAACCACTGCCGCCTCACGCAACTTTTACCGGGGAAAAGACGCGACCCAACCCACGCTTTCACGCTCGCATCTTTGCCATTTACCATAGCCCTTGAGCATATTTACCAGGGCTGGCCGCCAATCCACCTGGCCGCTCCGAGCCAACCTGTTCCGAACAACAATTGAGCATCGCTGCTCCAGGAAGTCCGACATGACGTCCACCGCCAACAATTTGCCTGCCAGCGAGAAGTCTCCCGATGACATTGAACGCGGCTCCAGCTCGCCGACGACAGACCATGAGAAGCCCAGTACGCATGGAGAGAAAGGAAGCCAAGGGCCTTGCACGCCGCCCGAAAAGGGGAGTGAACCGGGCTTCAAGGCTCTGGGCTGGCTCGACAGGCTCCTGGCGCTCTGGATCTTCCTCGCCATGGCCATCGGCATCATCTTGGGCAACTTTGTCGACGATGTTGGTCCAGCGCTGAAGAAGGGCAAGTTCGTTGGAGTTTCGATACCCATTGGTACGTTTGCCGCGCCCGCCCTTGCTCTCTACGCAGTCGGTCTCTGACATTTCTCGCCGAAAAGCTATCGGTCTGCTGGTCATGATGTATCCCATCCTGTGCAAGGTCCGCTATGAATCTCTGCACGAAATGTTCAGGCATCGTCAGATCTGGAAGCAAATGGCCTTTAGCATCTTTGTCAACTGGATCGTGGCGCCATTTTTGATGGTAAGCTTCGCCCACCAAGGCATAATTTGAGGCTTCGTTTGAGCAGCAGTAGCTGACCAAGTCATTCAACAGCTCGGTCTTGCCTGGGCGTTCCTCCCAGACGAGCAGGAGCTGCGAGAAGGACTGATTCTCGTCGGTCTCGCGCGGTGTATTGCCATGGTACGTCTGCTCCCCAACGAGGTCGCGATGCAACAGCTGACTCAAAACCACCAGGTTCTCATCTGGAACGGGTTGGCTGGAGGCGACAGCGAGTACTGTGCCATCCTCGTCGCCGTCAATTCACTCTTGCAGATGGTGCTCTACGCCCCGCTAGCCATCCTCTTTATCGGCGTCATCAGCGGTGATTCAGCGGCTCAGTCCATCTCGTACTCCATCGTGGCGACGAGTGTTGCCGTTTTCCTGGGCATCCCCCTTGGTGCCGCCATCATCACCCGCTTCGCCGTCCGGTACCTTGCCAGTCCCCGGTGGTACGACGACGTCTTCCTGCGCTACCTCTCCCCGTGGTCGCTCATCGGACTTCTGTACACCATCCTGGTTTTGTTCGCGTCGCAGGGTCGCCAGGTCGTGCAGCAGATCGTCTCAGTCGTCCGCGTCGCTGCGCCGCTCATCGTTTACTTTGTGCTGATCTTCTTCACGACGCTCTGGATCGCGCGCTCCTTCGGCTTCAGCTACTCGCTTTCCGCCACCCAGAGCTTCACGGCCGCCAGCAACAACTTTGAGCTCGCCATCGCGGTTGCCGTGGCCACGTTTGGACCGGAAAGCGACCAGGCTCTTGCGTCAACCGTGGGTCCCCTGATCGAGGTGCCGGTCCTCATTGGGCTTGTTTACCTCGTGAAATGGGCCGCGAAGAGGTGGCGGTTCGAGAAGGTCTAGCAAGAGAACACGCTATGATCTACGCTCAACGAAGCGAGGACATTTCCCACCATGTACGTGCGAGGCGTGGGACTGACTTCGCGCAAAACAGAGGAGTCCTCACGCGGTCAAAACAGCATTCTCAACGGCCGCTAAGGTTAAGGCCTAGGAAGCGCTACATAAGGTCTTCTATACTGCCATCCTCATCGTTTCTTATATCCTCTACAAGTTCCGATTTTAAAATTAAAGGAATAGGGACTTAGGTCATCATCACAACCATTTAGAGTCTAAGGCTTCACTATCTATAGCCCTAACTTTAGGAAGGCTAAGTAATGATCCTCTCCTCGCGCTGATGACTGGCTTGGTGGCGTCCAGTAGATACCATCCGAAATTGGCTAGGACCTGGTTGTGATACTATAACCCCTCTATCTTTTACAGTACTTATGGAGCGGCGACTCCCAGTCGTCGTTTCCCTTCATCTTAGCAGTAACTACCAGACGACGAGAAGTTAGTCAGCGTCCGGTTGTCTTCGCATACTTCGGCCAAACGAAGCGGGCGCGCTCCAGCTGATTGCGGTGCTCGGCATGCTCCTCTATTGATAACGGTGCTGGTGGTGTAATATTTTGCTCTCGGGGTCCTGGGCGGCAAAGTGATTGAGATAGTCGTCAAGACGGCCAGAGGCGGCATGGTGGTCGATCTCTGATTGTAGAGCGACAATACCGAAAGGTTCGTTCCCCACGAAACGGAGCACCACCAGTCTCTCCGATAATACATCAAGTTAGAAACTATAAGCTAGTTTGGTACATATACAACGGCACTTAACATTATCCTATCTGTCCTTCGAATACACGCAGGAATAACCTGTAATTGTAGGAAAGAGCGACACTTGGTGGGCCTCCAGGTATATGGCGCGAAACAGGCTAACTGAGCGAAGCTAATGGTGGGGGCAACAATCGCTCAGTGCCTGTTGGTGAAGATCCAGCATACACTGCACCACTACCGAACTTCTCATTTCTGCGCGTAGGTTGTTAGCAACAAAGTTCCCTAATAATTGTCAAGACACATACCCCGCAACTTTTGCAAGTGCAATCTTGGCCGCATGTGCAACTAGCGGAACCACTGCAATTGCATGCAGAGCCGCAGTCACAAGCCATCTCGAACCTTGGGATATCAACCGGGCACGTTTTCTGTTTATTTTGTCCGCGCGAAGTTGACGGGCTTACTAGACCTTGTGAGGTTTGATGATTGAGAATGATCTCAAACGGAATTTTGATGCTTCGAGGACTGCTTTATATAGGCGAAGACAGTCTTTCCAGTCTCCGGCCAGACGACATTCTGGCATCATTATTACAAAACCCTTTGCCCCGACTTCCCCGGCCTTTCGATTTTATGAGGTCATGACGCCCTTCTGGCATCATAGACAGTCAACGGTGACAGAGGGGTACTATAACTGCTGACGCATCGCCTCATGCAATATACAAGATAGGTCCATGCGTTTCTTCCTCGTTAGAAAGTATTCAGTAGCAGCTCGGGGTAATGTGGGACTCGAATTGTTGGGTGCCTTACGGTCCAGGATGGGGGATCGGTGGAGCTGAAGCCTCTCTCGTCGGTTCTTGTCTTTCCGTCTTTAAGCGAGTTAATGTCGTCGGATAGGGCTACCAGCCAGAAGGCATCCGGGCCTCCTCCTCAGTTTAAGCAACGATTATAGCGATGAACTGATGGCAGGAATCATCGGCGGGCGTGCCATTTGACACATCAAACTCGACTCTCAGGTCCAAATGGTTTGCTACCCGAACGAACCATGGAGATAAACAGTTCTGAAACGTAATGATGTCGCAGCTCACGTACGCATGGCGTCACTATTCCCTAAATTTAAAGCCCCCGTCTATTGGGGCACCAAAAAAAATGCCGTACGCTACGTTACCAGATAGGTTTGACAGCGCAGCCCAAAGTACGTCAGCCCTGGTGCGACGCGCGATTTTCACTACTTGCGTGCCTCCTTTTTATTGAGGGGTTGCTTCTGCGCTTGCTGTGTCTGGTCATTGATTATAATGACGTGTTGATGGCTGCGAACCAGGGTGATATAAAGCCTATGTAACAGCGACTATCTTCTCAGTTGCAGAGCCACACGACGGCAAACGGGGAAGCGTACGCAGCATCCAAATATCTTTGGACTTTACCTGCGATGGCCACCCACGATCCTCCACTTTCATTAGTCGTGCTAGGCACCGTATTCATCGGTCTGGCGCTGATAGCAGCACTCATCATTTTACTGGATATTTTGTACCGACGAGGATGGAGGTCAATGATGGGGAGTCATGTCAGTATTTCCGAGACTCTTCGAGCAGCCAGTAGCTGACTGTGTTTCGTCGTGTTAAAGGATTCCTGTGTACGTCCTCAATGCGCTCTACCTTGCACCAATCACTCTATGGACGTATTTCAATTACGGTCGCCCGGTCAAGCCTGATTCAAAATCATTGTCTAAACGCCAGAACTCTATGATATATGTCAACGACTCAAGCCACAGCCGTTCCCATTGCCACACTGGCGCCTCTCCGCGACCGATGTTTGCAACTGTAACCGTTGCAGTATGTCACTGTGGCGCTGGATGCCTATTAGGGGATGTCGTGGGGGAGTGGATTGTCTTCGGAAGCAACGTAAGTATCAGTGGACATCATCTGTGGGTGGCCTTCTTAGTCGGTACGCTCAACTCTGCGTATTACCTCTTTGCCAGTGAATGCTAAGCTGCATCTTCATGGACACAGATTACGGATTTGCCCTCCTTTTTGGGATACTGTTTCAATATTACTCCATTGCTCCGATGTCAGGCGAGTATGGCCCGTTCACCTTATGGCGCGCATTGAAAGCCGATATTCTCTCGTTGACTGCCTTCCAAGTCGGTCTGTATGGGTGGATGGCGATATATCAGATAGGCATATGGAATTTCAAGCTCGGTATGGATAACGTTGTGTACTGGTGGATGATGCAGGTAGGTATGCACTGCTATTACAAAGTCAAATACTAACCACTCATACAATCTAGATTGGTATGTTCATGGGTCATTGGACGGCAGTTCCGATGAACTGGCTCCTAATAAAGTACAAGATCAAGGAACCTTGTGCATAGTTCTTACCTTTCCATAATATGCGAGCACGATCTTGTAACATCTCACAAGTCTCACTCCGTCCTGTGATGGTGCCAACAAAGGTTGCCACGTTGTCAGAATCACTTGTGAGTCGTAAGGTACGTTAAGAGATATTGATGCTCATACAGACTGTGACGGAAGGATAAGCTCTAGTGAAGTATGAGCTCGGTTGGGAACCGGAACCGGGTGCAAAGATTGCCTCTCATTAGGGCATCCAATATGGCTCCCTAGACGGAGCTCTCGGCTGACGACTGGCCGACACATGATGAGGAGAGTCTGTCGCGATCCCACAAACGTGGTTGGTCGATAGTATAGATCAGATGGAACTACCCGCCAGGGACGGAGATCGTCTAGATCTTGGGTCGCGAGCTACTTTTGAACCATCCTGGAGCGTCAGTAGGTTGAGAAATGTGCAAATCGATTCAAGAGAAGGATTGCTATTGCTTGTCGATGGGAAGACTCTACAAATTGGTCATCTCGCGGGCGCATCGTCGGGGGGCAACGAGAGTGCTCTGGGTTGTTATGGCCCACCTCCTGGGGCAGGTCCCACCAGTCGAGATTGTGGTTTCATGATCTGGCCAGATGCTCAGTGAAATCACAAACATCCATGCTAAAGCCAGTGACCGTGCATTGATTGCGGAGTGGCGAGGGAGGGGCACTGCGGCAATGGAAACGGCAGATGGACGCCGGCCTGCGTGGTTCTGGGCTGATCATGAGATCAGCACAAGCATAATATATCGCTTCTTCACCATCAACGCGGCCAGCTAGGAAACGCTTCGATTTGATTAGGGCCGCTGTTCTACCGCTACGCCCTTCTGAAATTTTGAACGTATCGGTTCTCAGTCTACGTCCGAGTCTGCTCGTCGTTGATGAGCTCAATTTGCTCGCCCCGCCGCCTGCCATCATAGCCGCTTTCCTGGATCCGTCTGGGACACGGTAGAAGATGAGGCTACGGCACGCCTCTTAAAGTTTGTCTAGCCAACCTAGGAAGCCTCGACGAGCACGCTCCTTGAAACATCTTGACCTCCAACTACTGTTCAATTTTTTTTTTTTTTTTTTAATTTTTTTTTTTTTTCACAGAACTTGTATTAGGACGAGCTCCCTCTTCGACGTTGTGGAGCACGCAAAGGCACAGGCCTCGCCTGCTTCCGAGGAATTGGCCCGTCCTTGTTCGTCATTGGCAATTTGATGTTTTTTTGTAAATCTCTCCTTCGCGAAGGATCTATTTGCACATTGTAACGCAAGCTGGTCAGTTAGCATTACTTCGCAGCTCCAGTTCCCTCGCAATAAGCTTCTTCATCGCTGAATTGTGCGAGGTTTTTGTTTTCATCCATAACTTAGCAGTGCCTTTTTCCGCCGCTGGGTTGCTGGCTGGCTTCATTCAAAACCATCAGCTCTCAGCTCCGATGGCCACATACTGACGGCTCCAGCCGGCACTTGGTTGGTCGCATTCCCTTCATGCGTGCCATCGACGCCGACAACGTCACAAGGTCTTTCTTTCCCAAGCATGCGAGGTATGTATATATTTGAATAAACAAAAATGCCAAAATTCGTCGGTTTGCAATGTCCACTTGCAGCTTATGAATCAGATGTTATGGTTTATCCCATGCTTGATTCGATAGGTTACGCAACTTCGATTGGGTGATCAAACAGCGGCTTCCCAAAAGCACACCATATGTTGTTTTCGTTAAAGCCACAAAGCTATCGAAGTTTCTCGTTCTTAGCTCAAGTCTTTCTGTCCACGTTTCCATAAGAGCGTTCATCTGTTGACGCTATGGAGCAAAGAGGAATATGCAATATCGTCAAGTTCAAGAAGGACCTCAAGAAAATGCTCTAAACAGAGGCTAGCACCGCCGTGGGATGGTGAGCTGAGGTTAAACCCGCTGGGCTCACATTCGTTATCGACTTCGGTTGCCTGTGCTTGCCTCAAAGTATACGGAAGCTCCTCTGTGTTATGAATCCACTGCTCGCCAGTGCAAATTTTCTGCCCTCGAACGAAAACACTGAACAGCTCCGTCCAGTGGCGACACTCGGCTTTCTCGACGTAGCATGGTTGTTCGCTGGCGGAGACTTCATCAAGGATGAAGTAATCCGTCATGTATTTATCCTTAACCAACACGCCCAGTCGCATATCATCTCGAACCGCCGATTGTTTCTTTGGAATATTCAAGCCTTCGGTCTGGAGCATGTGCAAAGCCTCGGCAAAGGAGATAATTGGCGTTTCTCTGAGCCACACAATGTCCTTACTGGGCCACCGTTCGCGAACAACCCGAAGCTCGGGAATAGCTTGTTTCGCGGCGAAAACAGACTTCAGCATACCGTCAACGATTTTGATGAGCTCGTGATACGATCGGCCGAAAATCATCCCGACATCAACACTGATGCTCTCAGCAAAAAAATTATGGATTTTGGAAACTTTTGCGCCGAAAACAGGACCGATCTTGCAAGTCAGCATGCTAGCAGTAAACCACAATACGTTCCTCTTGGATTTCGACGACTTACTTCGTACACTCTTTCGAAGCCACCTTCTAAAGCAAGTTGATTTGCCAGCTGTGAGCTTTGCGCTAAAGATGCCCGTCGACCATAGTAGTCTACCTCGAATGTCTCCGCTGATAATTCTGTCGCTGCTGGCTGCAATTTGGGCGTATGAATCTCGATAAATTCTCGGCCCTCCAGCACCTGGCGGAAGGTTCGAAGAACCATGGAACGGATGCGGAATAAAGCCTTGTTGAAGGGCATGCGAAGGTCGAGTATGCGGATTGACATCTTCTCCAAAGAGAAATCTGGGTCATCGTATATTTCATGTAGCGGGAAAATGGAATAAACAGCGACTTTGACGTCAAAGTTGCTGACGAGGGGCTTCTGAAGTGTACCACTAACTTCGACCAAGGACTCGGGGCTGAGTTGAAGGGATTTCCTCATATGCAGGGCTGTGCCGGAAATTGTCCCTTGTATGGAGCCGGTTCTGTCTCGAAAATGGAGGATCTCGAGGGTTGGGGATACACTTTGCAGCGTGTGTATCGTGGCGTAAAATGTGACCTCGGTCCCCTCCGACAAATTGGTTACGTCTGCAATTGTTCTCAGATCCGGCCCGTGAGTGGACGGCCCACATTGAGCCGCGGTCGTTGCAGCTTCTTCCGCTTGGGGCTTCTCGATCTCAAGCCGTTCGAACTCGTCTGTCTCCTCGTAATTGCTCTTGCAGTTGCCAGACATGGCTTGTTTTCTCTCGATGTCTCGCGTGTTCGCTGCGGTTTACTTCCACAGCAGCGGGTCCGTGAGAGGTCTGCTTGGTTGACGGGAATTCGAAAGCAGTTGTAACAAGGTCGACTGCTTTAGATTACCATGCCAGTTCCGAAAGTGTATTTGGTTTAAGACACGATAAAGACATAGAGGGGCGGAGAAATATTGTTGCAAAGATGTGCCGATATGGTTACAATGGTTCCTAAGGGAAATTAGGGAATAAGCGAACTCGAGCATTTAAAAATCGTGACCTCTACTAGCTTTCGTCAGCTGAGCGTCACTACGTCTATAGCACTAGGCGAAAATTTGGTGAAAATTTGCTGGAGGTGGTGTCATGCTCACTTGCTTTTGCTCCATTGCTACATATTCCAACTTCCTGGGGGCTGATGTTTTCGCCGTCTTGCGGAACGGGACATAGTGGACTGCTAAAACGGCGCTAAAACCAGCACAAATCTCTCACTGTATTGGGGAGTGTGGATCTGCCAAGATTTTCTGGCCCAATGGCATCTCTGGATGCTTTCCCAGCCTTCGAGCTTCGCTCCCTAGTGCCGCACAAGTGCCGCAGATCCCCGCTCTCCGTGCAAGGGCAACAGAATGGTGAGTGCATCTGTTGCCGCCAACATCGTGCCTCATCTTCACCATGCCTTTGCACTCCTCCTATTTCCACCACCTCTCAATATCGTTCAATTCTCCCGTCCTCCTGCATTTAAGATTGACAGCCTCTTTGTTCTCTCTTTCACCAAAGATATCTCATTCTTCGGGCAAGCAGGAACATGCGCGTCTACGCGGAGAAGCTTGTGACGTGCGTTGCCGTCGCTCTTCAAGTCGTCGGCTCAAGAGCTGCCCTACATCGATTCAGCTTCAAGCTTCACAGCGCTTCCAACTCTCCAGGCAGGTAATTCCCTTGAACAGTTCCTGGGAGAGCACAACCCGCTAACTGGTCTAGATGGATTCGAGCGTGAAGTGTACCTCATCAATGGCCAGCAACCGGGTCCCCTGATAGATGTTGATGAGGGAGACGACCTGGACATCTTCGTCCAGAATGACTTGAATGTAGAAACAACTATTCACTGGCACGGTTAGTACCCACCTTATTCAACACTTTTCGAGAACAAAAAAGCCTGATAAGACACTACCGACTAGGACTGTTGCAGCGAGGTACACCCGACATGGATGGAGTACCGGGTGTAACACAGGTTAGCTTCGGCGTGCCCCTTCGTGGGGATGAGTCCGTTTCCCCGCTGATAGATACCCAAGGACCCCATCCCGCCGGGCGGCAACTATACCTATCGATTTTCCACTGCATCCGAATACGGCTTTTTCTGGTACCACTCCCACTTTCGAGCTTACTATAATGATGCTATTCGTGGCCCCCTCCTCATCCGACCAGCCGCCTCGCGTCAACGCCCGTTTGTCGACTTGGCTGGAAGTAGCGACGATGTCGTAGCACTCCTGGCCGCTGAACGAGATGCGGCAAACATTCTCCTAAATGACTGGACGCACGAACTCTCTGACACTATATTCGCGCGATATAACAGGACGGGTGCATTCCCATCGTGTGTCGACAGCATTCTGGCTAACGGCCAAGGAAGGGTTCAGTGTCTCCCCGAAGCCATTCTTGAATCCGGGCCAGGGCTTGGAATAGAGTCAGAAATATCAACTTCGGCAAGCGGACCATCGTTATCCAAGGCTACTATGCCAAATATGCCGAGTATGGACAAGCTGGACCAAAGAGGTATGCATGACATGTCGACGGAGGCGCAGGCGAGCTCTGAGACAACCGTTGCGTCTACCTCGATGTCAATGAGCCATCCTACTGCGTCGTCGATGATGCCAGACATGCAAGGGATGGACACTCTGAGTCCCCGTGGCTGTATGCTGCCTATGATGTTCAAGCCGGGGTTCGATATGTCGTCACTGCCCCTAGAGACTTGCACTAACACAACCTCACCTTTGCTAACCATCGCTGCGGACCAATCACGTGGTTGGTTGGCTCTAAACCTCGTCAATTCTGGTGCCGTTAGCGCCCTAA
>JAYRCL010000084.1:0-30105 GCA_037074925.1 Tetracladium maxilliforme
ATCATGAACTACTCGTCTACTGGTAAGTGTGGTTAGGGGATACCTTCGAATCCGACCGAGGTGGCGGGTATTACTAGAATACACCGTTTACCTTGAAAGCACGGGGCGGGGAAAGCTGGCAGAGGTGGTGGATATTACCAACAAACGCCGTTTACCAGGAAATCCAGGGATGGCAGAGGCTTGATTGATTGATTGATTGATTGATTCATAGTCTGTCCCAGCCACCTTTACCAGTAGCTATGCAGCGCTCGACTATAAAACTACAGCGTCCCCCACTTCAGGCTTACTGGAAACTACTGCTACAAGAAATGTCCTGCTCCTCACAGGCCGTTCCGGCAGCAATGCCTCCCCGTCTGCCTAACCATGGGCTCTCCGGAGTGTATAGCCATTTTGGTTGTTCGGTGTCTCTGACTTGTCAGGCCTATTCTGGCCCTCCTGATCTCTGTATGACAAAATTCACTCGTCTATGCTGAGTATGCGAGTACGGTGGATGGGACCGCTCGGAATTGACTGAGCAGCCCCGTCCTAATGATCATCTTCGCTGCTTGTACGGCCATTGACGAGCTACAGAGAATGCGCTTGATGTCCACGCATGGATGTTTGCCTGCCCACATTTTCTGTCGTTCTTCTGTCCAGTCCCTGCACTCCAGGAGGATATGTCGGACCGTTTGGCGTCCGTAGCCACAGGGGCATTTATCGGTGTCAGTCTTGTTGATGCTCGATAGGTATGCACGCAGGCCGATCTTGGCTGTGCGCATCTGCGTGATCACCGAGCTGATCGCTCTGTGTGTTCCGACGTGGGTGTCTAGCGTTCCCTTCGCAGGGCGCACGCCGAGCTGGAAGAGGTCGCGCCCATGCTTGGCGTTTTCCCACGCCGTATCCCATTCGATTGCCATGATGCGTCGGATTGTCGTTCTAGTGGTCGCCATGAGAATTTTCAAGTTGTCTGGGCCGGAGGCGATTCCGGCGGCTTCCTTGGCAGCTCGATCCGCTGCCTCGTTGCCGGGGACTCCTACGTGAGCCGGGATCCAGTGGAACTGCACATCCCATCCTTGGCCACGTAGTTCATCCAGTTTTCCGATGGCTTCGATAAGAATGTACTGTCCCGACGGACATTTGGGGTTGCGGATCGCCTGGATGGCGGCTTGGTTGTCGGTAAATATGGCACATCTGCCCGGCCGCTCGCTGGCAGAATGAACATCGGACATGATCTCCAGAGCGAGGACGATTCCTCTCAGCTCGGCTGCATAGACCGTCGTGGCCGTGACAGGGCCCACATACTGCATGCGTGTCGTGTTGATGCATTCCATCTGGAGACCAGGCGCCACCGCAGCGGCCCCAACGTGACCATGGATGCCGCTTCCGTCTGTGTAGACGCAAACTGCGCCAGACTTGATCACATCGTGCTTCTCTATGGCCTCGTCGACTGACTTCGCAATGCTCACATGCGGGGGCACCCACCACGGCGGTACCACATGGGGTTGGCGTTTCTCGAGGCGGTCCAGTTGCAAATCGTACTTGGTTTCCAAGACTGCTGATTGTTGGTCCAGGGGGGTCTGGCTCATTGCCGATGATGCGCATGGTGGCTTCAAGGGTGGTTTTCTCGAGTTGCTGCCTTGCAGGGAGCAGGTGAGCCTCTACGTCCACCGCTGCGCCGGCCGTGGTTCGGAAAGCGCCTGTGATGATCTGTGCTGCTCGTCGCTGGATCCTCTCCATCACAGTTATCATGTCTGAGTTCCTGCCTCTACGCCCTTTGCCAGGTGTGTGCCAAGCGGAACATCCGTACGCAATTTGAGGCACGATCATGGCTCGATATACTTGCCTAAGATTGACAAGACCAGTACCCCACGTGGATGAGGCCAAGGCAGAGAGGGCAGAAAGTCGCTTCGTTGCAGCTGCTTCAACTTTCTCCCGGTGATAGTCCCAGCGTAGTTTGGTGTCCATCTGGATACCGAGGTATCGGCAGGATGGTGACGCCTTGATCGTGGCATGTGGTAGACGAAGCGCGTGGGTGCTGTTCATTGTGGGATCTCTCGTAAAATGAACAAGTTCGTATTTCGCCGGCGCGAACTGGCTGCCGTGGCTTTTGGCCCATGCCTCAGAATCTCGGTGAACTCCTTTGAGTATTTTGCAGTTGCGTTGGGCCGATTCGCTTATCGACAGGATGGAGACATCGTCGATGTACCCGACTGCTTCCGTTTCTCCGGTCTTGCACAATTCAATCAAATCGGCATTGTAGAATAGATACAGGATAGGTGAGACTGGTGAGCCCTGCGGGATGCCCGTTTGGATTGGCGTCGATGGCTCTGTGTACTCCTGCAACTTGAGGGTGGTGGAGCGGTCGCTAAGGAATGACGCTACCCACCTTACAATCGCTGTGCTGACCCGGCGTTTTTTAAGATTGTGTAAGAGTCGTTCGCGCGAGACGTTGTCGTACGCTCCTGCTACGTCGAGAAGTAAAAGAGACGCTACCTTGCCTTCGGACCAAGCTTGGTGGATTCGCTGTAGAAGAAAGTGCATGGCGTGTTCTGTCGATGCGAGCTTTCGGCCTCCGGTGTGTCGACTCGGGAGAAGCCCATGGGTGTCCGCCAGGTAGGCAAGACGGCTCGCTACGATGGCCTCCACTGCCTTACCGGGCGTGTTGAGGAGAGCAATCGGTCGGTATGCCTTCGGCTGGGTATAGTCGTCTTTTCCCGGTTTTCGGAGTACTACCGTGATTGCGTTTTTGAAGTGCGACGGGCAGTACCCTTGCTGCAAGCATGCATTGAACAACCTGTGAAGGCTTGGCATGAGCACATCCAATGTCTGCTTCAGTATGCCGTTGGTGATGCCATCCTCGCCTGGCGCTTTGTGTGGGGAGGTCTTTTGTATAGCTCGTTCAATCTCCGGTTCCGAGATCTCTGGGCACTCGACTGGGGAAGGGTATTGGTGACCGTCGATATCAGATAGGTCGGCTTGCGCTGGGGGAGGGAAGAAGGTCCGGCGGAGCAGTTCGGCCTTCTCCTGCGGCTCGTGGGCGGTTCCTCCATCCGGTTTTGACAGCGCCGGCGTGCACGCTGGTGTCGTATTATGCCGGTTTTTTGCCCACTTGACTAGATTCCAGAGGCCTGATTGCGACGCCGATGCTTCCTCGACCCTTTCCCGATGAGAGTTCCGAAGGAGCTTCTGGATATGTCGACCCTTCTTGTTCCGCGCCTGTCGGTATGCTTCGTAATCATCTCCGTGCCTTGTGCGTTGCCAACGGCGGCGGAGCTGCTGGACCTCTGTACAGATTGCCTTGCACTGTTGATCGAAACCCGGTAGCGATCGAGGCGACGGGTCAGACCATGGCGTCGATGCCTCAATGCCCGCGCCGAGCGCAGAGATGATCAAGGACGCATATTCGTCAATACTCTCTTCGTTGACAGGCTCAATATCGTGGCACCTCTGAAGGTGTCTCATTACGGTTTCTCGGAGCACTGGAATGTCTGTTTTCGTCCATAGTCGCTTTCTGATAGGTACTGCAGGCTCCAAGCTCCACTCAAAGATCACGGCGATCGGGAGGGGATCAGAGTCGCAGTCTAGCCTTTCGTCGATTTTCCAGTGGATCATATGAGACGCCAAGTCCTCGGATGCAAAAGTGAGGTCAATAGTCGAAACTCCGTCCCCCCATCTGTGGGTTGTAGTCCCAGGGACCGTAAGCAGCTGCAGTTGAAATTCTTGGGCTATAGCGAGTAGCTGTTGTACTCCTGCTGCGTTACCGGCGCGTGCCCCAGGGCCGGCACGTCGATGTGTTGATGACCACAGTGGGTGGTGTAAGTTGAAGTCTCCGAGTACCACAGTGCGGTCAGCACTGAGCGTGTCCAGTGCGTTGGAAAGTGTCGCAAGGGTGTCCGTCCCGACTTCATTGTACACATTGACTATATGTACGTTCTCATTGTGATCCGGGCTCGAGATCTTCAGAGAGATTATGTCTTTAGAGGTGTACGTTACACTCCAGGTCCCTGAGTCGATCCGTTTGTTGATGTAGAAGCACACCCTTGTCGCTGCGTCCTCCAGGTAAGCGAGATGGAAGTGTTGTTTAAGAGGGTTGTAGGATGTGGCTATGAAGGGGTTGCGCCAGGGCTCTTGGATGGCGAGAATGTCGTATTCCAGGACTTTGCTGTTTCGAAATAGGCTGGCAAGCACGACATCCCTTGACTTCCAGACATTGTACTGTAAAATGCGTAGCTCCCGGTGCTTGGTCATAGAGAGGATGTGATAGTGATACTGCTTGCATGGGCGCGTTTTCTGGTCGTTCGAGTTCCAGTTTGCCGAGAGTTTGAAGCCCCTGTGGGTTCTTTGCGGATCCAACTCGGAGTAGTAGAGCCAGCCCTTCCCCCACCATCCACGGTGACCGTTATGTTGTTGTTGCCGTGTTTCTTTCGAACATGCTTGCGTAGCTCCGCGGCTCCGGCTCCGGGATAGTCCTTTCCACAGTACACACAAACATTCATGCACCTCGAAATCGTGAGCTCGGCGTCCTCACTTGGCCAGTTACTGTAGATTTCTTGGTGTTCTGGGCATCTGCACCCTTCGTATATGGTTCCTTGGGCTGTACGTGTGTCGGTTGCCGCTGAGGTTACTGGTGAGGGTCCGGCTTCTCCGACTTCTACGAATGCGTTGAGCCAGTCATTGTCGTTAGGGTTGGTCAGGTTCGCAAGCCATGTGTCCGCTGCCTGCATCCCTTCAAGTCCTTCATCCGGGTAGACGGATTGAAGAAGCTCGTCATCCATTGCAAGCTGCGTGACTTGATCTTCAATGGGGCGGCTCTCCGGGTCGTCTGCCAGCGATTGTTGCGGATGCTGCGGCGGTTGGTTGCTCAGTATATGCTCCTCCCCGGTTGGTGGGGTCACTATGATTTGCACTGTCGTGGCCTCCAAGGCTACTGGCGGTTCCAGGAAGCCCTCAGTATTCTCTGAGACTTTCTCTCTGGAATCGCTGCCACCTGGCCCGGCCACCGGAAGCTGTTCCGATCTTGTCTGGCCCGTCGGTCTCTCTGGTGCAAGCCGGCCGCTCCGTCTGGGAGCACTAGCGGTGGCTGTCTCAGATGGTTCCTTCTGGGAGGGACTGTCTTTCAGTGGGACATGCCAGTAGATGCTGCGGGCATTCTTGGCTTGTTCGACTCGCTTCAATTCTGTTCTTCTCGCTGGGCAGGCATTACTCCATGCGGTGTGGCTATCTTTGCATACTGCGCATCGGGGGGTGAATCCCTCCATCCCCCTATGTCGACAGTGTTTTGTCTCGTGTTGCTCGGCGCAATAACCACAGATTTGGGGCGCATTGCATTGAGTGGTAATGTGACCGTAGTGGTAGCAGCGGAAGCATTGCTTCACTCTGCAGGCGCGGTCGTAGAGCTGGCATTGGTGTATCTGGCCGTTCCACGCCATCCCAGCGTAGATGGCAGCGTTGGCTTTTTCTGGGTCTGTGAATTCGGCAACAAGTGAGGATGCGCGTTTGAGCGCAGCTTCTTTGGTGAGCCACCCTATATGCGAGATATCCGCATTCGGGATTACTGTGTGGTTGTCCGCGATCATCTGTTGGATGGTCGCTCTTTGGTCTCTGACGTTGATGGTGTTGGTTGGGATGCCATGGACAATCACTCCGTAGGTAGGCACAATGAGTTCCGCATGCTCCCCGAGGCCTCTGAGCCACCCTTTGTTATCCTGAAGTCGTATAGTTTCAGCTGTCGTACTGGTGACAATTTGTATATCTCCGCTCTTTAGTTGATGCGCAGCTACTACCTTGACAGCTTTGGTTGCCGCAATGTTGTATATTGCTGTTTCCACTTGCTGTCTGGTCCAGGCTGGTGAGTGCGTCCTGTATCGTTGAATAACGCCCTGGTCCTTGAGTTTGACTGTGATCGTTCTGTCTTTATATGTCGTGACTGTGGTCTGGGTTTTGGTGGTAGCGGACGGTCCTTGAGACGCGGGAGGTGGCGGCGGGCAACCTTTTGCCTGGGCAGCCACCTGCGCCCAGGATGAGGTCGCCCTCCTGCCACTGAAGTTGGCTGCATTCGGCGGGGCCGTGCTCAGTCCTACGGAGTTCTTGATAAGGGTGACGTCGTTCTGTATGCTCTGTGTGCACTTGGCGGCGTCCTTGACCTGCTGCAGGATCTCCCGGAGCGCAGGCTGTCGTAAGACCTTGCCGATGAGCACAATGGTTGATTCGAGATATGGCTGTACTACGTTCCATGGCACCTGGTTCTGCCTGCCTCTATCGATCGCCTGCATCTGGTTGCATACTTCCTTGAGGTATGTGGCGTGCTCGTTGATGTTTTCGGGGCCATTGTTTACCTGCGGCCACCGAGGCGCCATCACCACAGATGAGACGCGTTTTGGACGCGTTATCCGCGATAATTGCCCCGGAATATCCAGGTAAACTGCAAAAAATGCAAAAATTTACGCGTTTTCAAAAATTTGTTCTGAGCTGGTTGTGGTGTTTCCATGGAAAAACTTTAGCGAGCTGGGTTGATTGATGATTGATTGATTGATTGTTTGTTTTATTCATAGTCTGTCCCAGCCGCCCTATCGGCAGCTATGCAGCGTACAACTACAGATACAGGTGGTCCATTTCTTGCTTCCCGAAAGTTGGTCTCTCCTGCAGGAATCGTCCCGCTCCACAAGACAGGCTATTCCTGCATCGAGTTGCCTTCCCGTCCGCTCGAACGCTTCCCTCCTCTACTGTCGTTTTCATAACTGTTCTGTGTCTCTGACTTGTCAGGCCTTTCCTGGCCCTCCTCTGCTTCTGTCTACCTATAATCACTCGTCTGCGGTAAAATTGAGCACTGTGGATGGGGCGGAGGACCCCCGTCCTGCGATGATCTTGGCTGCTCGTTCTGTATGTCTGCGGTGTGCTACATGGAGTGCCGATGTTACCGTATGTGTGTGTGGCAGTGGAAGTTTGTGACTTGCTCGTTGATGTGTTCCAGGTCCGTGTTGACTTGGCCATGTAGACGTTGGCACAGCAAAAGGCGCGTCAGGACGCGTCTCTTGCTGTAACAGTCTAATGACACAGGTTAACTATGAAGTCGCAAAATATGCCGTGTTTCGAATTGAAGCTCTGAGCTGTTAGTGGTATTGGTGGTGTTGTTGCTGTTGTTGTGATGTCCGTATGTTGAGAGCGATGAATTGTCCAAACCACCTCTGTCCCTGCCCCCGAGCGTCCTTGTCAACCTCGAAGACCGTAAACCGTTATCAGGCAGGACAAATGGAGTAACCCAAGTTCCATTCTCCATCGTGGGGGATACATAGGAGGGGCGCAACTCCCTCTATCGTACTGGGGCCGTAATGTTTGGTGTTTCGTGAGGTTAGAGGTTGATTTTGACGCGTCGGGATGTTGTGACAGAGTGTGGTCGTCTTCTTGGGATCGGTTCGTTGCTGACGACGAGCTCCCACCTCCACGTGGTGTCCGCTGGGAACTCTCAGAGAAACGGTTCGGCTGTCTCTGGGTGCCAAGAGGAGTTCAACGACGCGATTATCCCCCTTTCTACGACGCGCCGACGCGCCGAAACCCGAGTCTCCGAACCTCACGAAACACCAAACATTACGGCCCCAGCACGGTAGAGGAAATTGTGCCCCTCATGTGCGCCCCACGATGGAGAATGGAACTTGGGTTACTCCATTTGTCCTGCCCGACAAGCGTTTACGGCGCCGGAGCTCGAAGAGTACGCGATACGACGCGAAGCAGAGGGAAGGATATGACCAAAACAACATGGCCACGACCACCAACAGCAAAGAACCGAGACAGGAAGTCTAATTCAACCACCCTCCTTCAAGTGCTCTCGCAAGACCGACACTCAGCTCATTTGATGTCACGGCCGTGCCGGAGTTAGCACCATTCTATCGAGAACGCACAGGCAGATTTAGTATGGATTGCTCTAGCTCTTGTACGGTACGGTGCCACATATGACGAAGTCTCCGTTTGCCTAGGGTAGATACTTGCAAATATATATCGTTATGGTGTTCTTGTCCTGATCCGATGCCTGCTCGCGCAGATGCAATCTACATCCCACCAAAGTGAGACTTCATGCCGGCGACACCGCAACCTGTCTAGTGCGCCTTTTACCAGCAACTGCAGAGCATAGGTTAGCAATATCCGAACGGGATTCATCATGGCAAAGGTGGATTAATTGGCAGCATATATCACTATATCCTCTCTATGGACGAAATGCAGGTGCGAACGCCGGGTTGGCCGGCATTCAAGATATCGTGTTCCTGCCGCCTAGGTTGCCCGCGAGAGCCTGTCTTCCCTGAATCCCACTATTGGCAGCCTGCTACGCAATAGAAGGCTGCTGCAAATTACACTCACGCTGCTGAGAGCCATGGCCAAGCTCGCCCACACGGGGTCAAGCCTGACGTGCTGCCCATTGCTTATCACCGGGTAGAGAACCCCTGCAGCGATGGGCAAGGCTATCAAGTTGTAAACCAGAGCCCAGCCAAAGTTGAACTTGACCCGCCTAAACACCGTACGGCTGAGGCTGATCAATGTCAGGAGCGTCGTCAGATCCGATTTGATAAGCACAAATTCGGCAGCTGAGATGGCGACGTCAGAGCCAGAGCCGATAGCGATGCCCACATCTGCAACGGCCAAGGCCGGAGAGTCATTAACACCGTCGCCTACCATGGCGACAATCGCTCTTTGCTTGATCTGTCGACCGCCGAACCCGAGAATGGACGAGGGGCTAGGTTTCACCTGGCTTCGCTGAAGGTACGTGACCTTGTCGGCCTTTTGCTCCGGGAGCACACCGGCGATAATATGATCAGCGGGGATGCCAACCGTCGCGCCAACGGCGTTAGCAGTCGTCGGGTTGTCTCCCGATATCATCCATACCTCTACGCCCCGACGTTGAAGTGCTTCGACGACAGGGCGAGACTCGGGTCGAAGAGGATCAGAAGCAGCAAAAATAGCGACCAGTCTCCACGATGAATGACCAGTGTCTGACATAGGCCTCGCTGCAACGAGTACCACTGACTTCGCTTGGGCCTTCCATGAATGCAGAGTGGCGGATGCATCGCTGCCCAGCGCAATACCATGGTCAATCATAAGGGCCTCGTTTCCCGCGAGTACTTCGACCGGGTACGGCAATGCTTCGATGTTGAACGACCCCTTCATCCCCTTTCCTGCTATTTCTTCCACCTGCCTAGCTCTGGCTCCCGTGGAATTCCTGGACTCGCAGAAGCCGCCGATGGCTTTGCCGATGGGATGGCTGCTGTTTCCTTCCAGTTCCCCCAGAACATTGCAAATCGTCTGCTCATGCCAGTCGTCGCCGTCAGATATCATGAATTGATGGTCTGTAATCTTGGGCTCCCCCCCTTGCGTTAGGGTACCCGTTTTGTCGAAGACGATGATATCGAAGCCGCTGGCTTCTTGGAATGCTTCGCCCCCTCCTTTAACGAGGATACCGTGTTTAGCTGCCAGGCCACCGCCAACAAATAGCGCCGTAGGAGCAGCAAGGCCAATCCCACAAGGACATGCGATAATAAAAACCGCAATGGCGAATTGCAAGGACCAAAAGGGCCAACCACCAACCGCCACGTCGAGATATTCTCGAGGTAAAGCGCCGGTAACACCAAGGACTAGCCAGATCAACCACGTTGAGATAGCGATAAGGGTAACAACGGGAACGAAGTAACTTGTAAGTAGATCGGCCACTCGCTCAATTGGTGCGCGGCGTGCCTGGCCCTCGCGCACCACGCTGATGATCTGATCCAACAGAGAGTCCCCGGAGACGCCAGTGGTTCGCATCAGAATCGGCCCGCCTTTGTTGACCGTGCCGGAGTAGACTGGATCTCCGACAGCCTTCTTGACGAGCCTGGATTCGCCAGTGAGGCTGGATTCATCGAACTCGCCACTCCCTTCGAGGAGTGTGCCGTCCCAGGGCGGCGATCCGCCGTGCACAACCCTGACCATGTCACCAAAGTCCAACATGTCAATCGGGACGCTTTGGATACGATCTCCCCCGACCTTTTCGTTATCGGGAAGGACCAGGAGCGCTTCTTTCGGACGAAGCTTGCCCAACATGGTCACCGCCTCTCCAGTTTTTGCTTTGCTGTATGCTTCAATCAAGCGGCCAATGAGCAGGAACATTGTCAGAAACACGACCGAATCGAAGTACGTTGTGCTTCTCTCCATGTTCACCATATCGGGTAGCGTCGCGGCAATAATCAGCTCGACTACGGAAGAAAAGTAGGCTATGGTGGTTCCGAAAGACATCAGCAGGTCCATGCTCCCAAAGCGGTAAAATCGGCGGATAATAGGAACAGGACTGCCACGCTTCCACAGAGAGTGTAGCTCCTTGATCGAGCGACGATGGAAAACATCAGCCGCGAAGAAGTATACGGGTGTCGCTAAGATAAAGAGGGCCCATTCTGCCCGAGTCACTCCGCGGAGCCTTTCCATGAGATAATAGCGGCCGGGGTCGTTCTGTGGAGCAAGTGACATGAAGACGATGCCAATGATGAAGGATGGGATGGCAACGATAAGGGACAGAAGGACGCGATAGAAAATTCGCTGCCGAATCCTGATATGCATGCGCCTCGCGCGCTCCTCAACCGTTGGAGGATGGTATATGGTAGGATTGAACGCCTGGTCGACTGCTGATATCGCCGAAATAACAGCTCTGACGGTGAATTCGGGTGGTTCAGGGATGTACGAGATTGTCATGATGGGGTCCTTGATGGTCGCAGGTTTCTCGATGGTCATCTGTTGGTCGAAGCGGTCCAGCGCTTCCGCGACTCGGACAGGGCACTGGTCGCAGTGCATACCGTCAATGCGGATAGACACCGTCCTGCGCCTATCCTGCGCCTCGATCTTACTCAAGTCAATAATTTCGTTCAACTTGGCGTCGTACCCAACGGCCTCAATGGCCTCTGCGATCTGGCCGAGGTGGGCCTTATTCCTGAAGATAATAGACGCGCTGTTCGTGATTAGATTGACATCCACGCTTGTCGTCCAAGGGAAACTATCGAGGGCCTTGGCGACGGTACCGACACAAGAGCTACACGTCATTCCCCCTATGGAGTAGACGGCCCTCCACAGATCTCCGCCAGCACGAGAACCAACTTGAGGTGCATGCTTGCCGTCGGCCAGCTCGACCACATGTTCCAAGCTTGCCTCATAGCCGAGGCCTTGAACGACCCTGACCAGTTCTTCGGCGTTGTTGTCTCCTTCAAACTCAACGGCGGCACTCCGCGTGAGGAGGGCGACACTGGCCGATCTCACCCATGGTTTCTGCTCCAGAGCTGCGGTAATCTTGCCTACGCAAGAACTGCAGCTCATTCCTGAGATAGAGAGGGATGCTTTGAAAATGCTGCTTGGTTTCGAGGCCGAGTCGATGACGACGAATGGATGGTTGGCCCTCTGAGATTCGGGCAATGCAAGGGTTGATGTTTGGATACTCTGTGCAGATGTTGCCTTCTCCTGCTGTGTGCGGCATTGTTGGCAATGCTCGATATGTCGCCTTCTCTTTGTCTCTTGATCGACAATCCTCCGCCCGCGGCTCCACCGTGCTGCCCATGCTAACGGGGTGTCATCATCGGCACCGCCGCGCGAGCTGTTAGGCGATGCTTCGCCTTGTGGAGGATCCGAGATGGCGGCCTCCACTTCGTAGCCTGCATTTCCAAGCGTGTTCGAGATAGCACCGGCACTCAATGAAGAGTCGTATTCGACGTTTACGCTATGGAAGACGATCGACGTCTCGACGGCGGTCGGTCGGGGCGAAAGTGTATAGAGGAGGTCCTCGACAAATGAGGCACAGGTGGGACAGTGAATACTAGGGACGAGGAACGTAGTCCGCTGAGTTGGTGGCGATGATTGCCCTGACGGTCTCGGCATATTTTCGGGTTGAGAAAGTAACTGGTGACTGGGAATGGACAGCTAAAGGCTAAAATGGTGTGACCGAGCTGCCGCCGTGGAATGTTCCCCTACTTATAATGGGACTGTGGCCCATTGATAACACGTCGTAAAGGAATGGCCGTGTGGACGTAGGGATGGAAACACAGCACTTGGCTAGCGGCTTAGGGGCAAGTCAGACTCGCTTCTCCGCTCATGATTATCCAATCCAATACTAGTGTGATTCCTTCAAGTCCGTCGGACATTAGGCGGCAAAGCGACAATAGATTGGAAACAAAGGGGTACTATTACCGCTCGCAGAAGCTGCTCGCGGAAACCCCTCAAAGGCTTCATGAAGCCCATCAATGTGTGGCTTGCGTGGTTTGTGCGGGATTGCTGGGGGCTAGCGCCATGGTGGCGAGGGTCTATGAGAGGATGGGTGCTCATGGGCCAGCTGTCCTTTCTCCCTCTTTGGGTGGTCATATGCTGAGTCAGTTGGAACCATCTCCGCGTAAACATCGCGAGTACATACGGTTTATAATTTGTCATATGTCAGATCAGAGAAGCAACCTGGAGTTGCGCAGTTTTCGCGGTGCTATGCGTCTCGCTTCCAACGTTACTTGCCCTGGAATATGGCCGAGCTCTAGGCCAGACGCAAATTTAGCGCAATATGCTTGCTTACCTGTCCAAACTTCGGCAGGCGGGCATTGTGATGCGGTTCTCGCTTTTTACCGGGTTTGAAATGCGAGTATATAATACGGCCTGTTGCAGCTTGGAAACCTGTACGGTAGTAGAACATCTAGATTCTATTAAGTCCTAGGCCAACATAGGTTTGTCCGCCTCAATGGCCCGAGCATACGAGTTCGATGTCCAAATGTCCTGCGGAGGTAAGTTCTGGGCGTTACGCAACTATCTTCAGCACTAACTAGTACAGGCTGTGCCTCTGCAGTCACATCCGCCGTCACGGCGCTCCCAAATGTTCAGTCTGTCAATACGTCAGTCGAGAAGCAGACGGTCAATGTTGTCACCGCGGATAACACAACATTCGACCAAATGAGACTGGCCATCCAGAACACCGGCAAGAAGGTTAAGGGGGGGAGGGTCATAGAAGGCGAAAGCGTCAAGGAGACAGCGGTAGAGGCGCCTGCTGCGGCAAACTAGCCTAGTAGTCATGGTTAGAATAGATACGACCAAATAGTCGCAAAAATCAAGAAAGGCAGTTCGCCTTTTCGGTCAACTTATCATCAAGCTGAAAGCCTGTGCGCCTAACGAGTTTCCATTGCCATATCAGGGTCGTGATGCGAGTGACACCGCCGCATGTCAACTTGAAACGCGACCTAATGTCACCAGCTGGTTGACGTACGACTGCCCAGGGGTGTTTGGGAAATTTGTGACACGGAGTCGGAGGGCAGAATCATTGGTCGGTTGTAGCCGCCGGGCCATGGACTAAGATAAATTTACGTGTCTCAGGGAGCTCAGTCAAGTCTGTCTCAGAGGTTGTTATGGCTGGCCCCTGTTTCCTCGACTTTGCTGCGGTCTGCCGGATCGCCTAACTTCAGTAATGTCTCAACTCTTCAGAGGTGAATGTCTCGTCTCACTCATGTCTTTAGTGCACATTGCCTTAAAGAGGGATGATGACCTCCTGCGAGAGCGCAGTTAGTGGTCTTTGTCCTTCTGCCTTTCGTCTCGTGGCTCTTGTCCAGTTCATTCTTGCTTGAGTCCAGCCGGCAATCCATCCTTTCCACTTCGTCACCTCACTTTCTTGGGCCCTGTGCTAGTAACAGAAATACGCCCACGGTCTAGCCAGAAGCAGTCGCAATGGACATGACCGGAATGAAAGGTATGCCCGAGATGGAGACTACGAACTCTGTCGTCGTCGCAACGGCGAGCTCCCCATTCACCGCAGCTACCACAGCCAGCGCCCAAACCCCGTCCGCGCTTGGCGTATCGGAAACAACGCACCGAGACGACGTGACAAACAATGAGCTACCTAACGATGGCTCCATGGCTTCCATGTCCGGCATGTCTAATGCCCTGCACTTCGGAATCGGCGATACCCTCTGAGCCAAGCCTCTGACACCCACAAACGGGCAGGGTTACTTCGGCGCGATCCTTCTACTAATTCTCATGGCTCTTCTCCTGAGGTTCCTTGCTACCGCTAGGGGCATGGTAGAGAAACGCTGGAACCCTGAGACGCCAAGCTGTTGCAAAGGTATCGAAGCCAACAACTTTGTCAAGGTGGCGCAGCCTCCGAAGGATAGGGCCGATGCAAGCTCCGGCCACAAATGGAACGCGACAGTGCAGCTCATCAGGGCCGCCTTCACACTCGCAACCATGATGATAGGCTACTTACTGTCAGTGTCCCTTTCAATTATGCTGCGTGGACCAAACTGACCTCCCTATGTTCTGCTCAGTATGCTTGCGGTAATGACTCTCAATCTCGGCCACCTGCTTGCTGTTCTTGGCGGGGGAGTCCTTGGCGAGTTCGCTCTCAGCTGGATGGAACATTAGATGAGCACCGGCCAGTGCTACGCAGAATAGTCAGGAGGGGTGGTGACTTCGCAAAGGGCATAACAGACCCGAGATCCTGGGGCTCAGTGCAGGTCACTGTGCCCCTGACACTTGCAAATTCATTCGTTCTATGTATGCAGGGTAACCTTTTAAGTCGCTCTTTACTGGTAGCCTAAACAAGTCCTTCATTTACAAACCGTGCTTGCTTGGTTTCCCTACGTCAAACAGCGTCCACGGAGCATGGCATCTCATAGTGTCGAGGCTTCAGAATACGTTACATTCTATATCGGTTGAACCGAGTGCCTCTGCTAAGCATGCTGACCTATTCCTCAGCAAATGGGACTGTGACGTTCGAAGCTTTATTAGCCAGAGAGATCCTCGCACGACACTGTGCCAGCTGCAAAGCTCACGGTGTGTACAAGCTGCCTTAAGTTGCTTAAGTGGCTAGATTGCCGATCCAAGCATTGCGTACTCTGTATCCTTGTGCCTGCTCGTTCAACTGGATAGCGGCGCACACCGCTGACGGCGAGCCACCGCTTGGGCCCCTCAAGGGTGAGCCCGTTACGCCGTCGGCACAATCAGCGCACGGCGAACCTTTCGGACGGTGGCAGGCATTTCGTTGTGACTTTCCCTTCGTTTCCAGTATCGATGCTTATGGGCGCCATGTCCCTTGTCCGTGCACCACGTCGCACGATTCTCTGTATCTGTTCCGTTTGTGGGTTGGGATGAATACGGAGCATCTAATACACGGAAATGCAGCCGAACGCTAGTCTCCGCACAAATGCCGCGTTTCATATGGGGAAATACCAACTGACCCGCCGGCGGGAGCGGGATTGAAGTTGCGGAATTGAGATTGCTGTCACGCGAAAATCGCTCAGCCAGACAACCGGAAAGCGGCCTCGGTGGCTTGACTCTAATATCCGACTTTGATTGTCCTTGGAATCCTCATGTTCATGTGATTGCTCCAGCTCACCTCAGACTCCGCACAAATGCCGCACACCCATGATAAATGCTAGGTTGTTGCATGTGAGGCGATTCCATACGCCCACATACCCGGTTCGGAAAGACTCAAATCGGGTATGTATACATATGGAGTATGTGCACAGACACAGCACCGTACTGTATCTCTGTGCACGGCCCCGCGCGGCACTTACGGCGCATTGCTCCGTATAAATTCGCGGCTCTTCGTAACATGGCACTTCACACGTCCCTTCGCAAGGCTTGGCTGCGGTGCGGTAAGCTTCCCTGTTTAAGACTGCGAAAGATAATTTCGTGTTCTCTTGTATACGTTAAAGTTTCCCACCTTGCGGAGTACTTCATTGTGACCTGCCCTGGTTTCGTCCTTTCCCATCGAACGCTCTGACGATATCATCTCCTGAAGCGCCGCCTAAACCCAACGACTTCAAAGTCCTCCCAGTCATCCTGTAGTCTATGCAGCTAAAGGTCGAGGCCAGTAGAATCAGGACGTCGATGAATGGCGTTTGTACCCCGGCCTGCAGACCCAAGTCAGAGCAGAGAACGAGCCAGTAAGGCACGTCCTGGCTCAGGAACCGCTTTTGGACTCCTTTCGTCTTGTTGTGAGCATCTGTGTTCTTGGCGAATTCTCTGAGGCTCCCCTCCTGAGCCCCGTAGTTGGTATTGTACGTGTCCAGGGCAGATTGGACGCGACAATGGTAGGCTGCTGCGACGGCAAGTCTCTCTCTGTCAGCCGCTTCGATTATGCTGCAAACGCCAGAACTCATGCCCTGCCGATAGAAGTAGAAGTCGCCATTTGTAGTCTCGATCCAACCAAGGTTCAGGAGGGCTGTTGGCACATGGACGACCCCATTCACACCGGACAGAAATATATCCAGAAGGCTAGGGCTCCATTCAAGAGGCATGGGGAACAGGCAGCCAATCGCACTACGATCTTCACCGCTAATGGTCGTGGGAAGAGACCCGATCTGAAGACGCTTCTTCATGCCCCTAATGGTCACAATTCCTTCCGCATTCACCCGGGAGCTGTATGGCGATGTTGCGGTATCAAGAATCGCCCTTGCGTTGAGGACTTGGTGCGCCCTTACTGCAATAGCATTTCCCGTGATAAAAATGACCATCCGGTCTGTCAGGTCATGTCGCGCGAGTTCGGCCAGGATATCGTCGTGCGCCTGTGATGGAACTGCGACAAAGATGGTCGTCTCTGTGAAGCAAGTAGCATGGCTCAAACCTTCCTCGACTTTCATCAGAAGGCGACCGACAATCACTCCAGCACATTTCAGATAGCTGTCGTCGTCCTGGATCTTGGGTATATTTCCGGAATGAGCTGGCATTGCCCTCAAGATCACGTCATGGCCTCGACTTGCAAGATCGAAGGCAAGGGCACATCCGACGTGCCCGGCGCCAATGATTCCAATTGCCGCCATTCTCGATCAAATTCTGCGGCTTGTCAGTTGCTGACTTTACACAATATGAGAGGAGTACCAACGATGAGTATTTGTGGAATAGCTTTAAATGAAGTTTACCGTGGCCTTCGACCTGCTCTTCTGCCACTAGGGAATGCTTCTAGAGGACAAAGAAGTCTTTTTAAAGTCGAGAAACAGGGAACCACAAGCTTATTAACAATGACGACCAGACATATGATCGGCAACTCCTGGTTAGACGAGGAACCTTGTGAGCATGAGACATTGAGCTTAGGACCCGGCCCGATTGACAAGGGAACATGCAGTTGTATTACAGAGTTAGGATATGATGTCTTAGAGTAGTACGACCTGAAACCTGGCGTTGCTCGACCGGAAGACGGAGGCCTTGGTTCCTTCCATCAAATACGGCCCTACTGCCTTTCCTAATAGATCTTCCTTCTTGACCAGCACTCAGTGGTCCACACAGCAAGCCATAACATCTTTCTCCTTTTTAATTTCACCATGGCTCAGACAGACGCGTCATCGAGAACCCTTTTGCTAGTTGCGTACTCCGGTCGTAAGGCTGTAAGGGCTGTCAATGGCGCACTTCAACGTGCCGGCCTCTTCATCTGGAAATGGTCAATACTGCACAGAAACAGCCATCGCCCGGACGATAGGATCTATTCGTCGGTCTGGGCCACAAGCATCGGTAGAGACAGCATGCTCGCCACTCTCCATGCTGCGTTCCCAAATATCCCGCAGAACGAGTTGCCCAGTGACGAGGAGCACATTCGCCGCTTCCTACGACAGCGATTCCCACCACCTATACAGGTCCCTGCCGAGGAGCTTCCTGCGAACGCGGAGCGACAGCAACTGCAGCTTCTAGAGGAGGCACCGGAAGAGACCTGGCCCCACGTCCCAGTCGACGTTCGACACTTGCTGGCTGCGTTAAATGCCATACACATGCAACGAAAACTACAACACCTCCTGGATGAAACATACCATCCCAAAGCCGGGTTGGGAAGCATCACCAGGTCCACAGCAGGCATACATAAGACGTTCAATATGTGGAAGCATGGCTTCGCATCGGCAGTTAGCTGGCAGGAACGGCTCGGCGTCAACATCTTCTTCGTTATTCTTGCATTCAGCGCGGTCTATCCGGATGTCGTGGCCGGCTTTCTCGGGGAGCGTTCATACAACCAGCGGTCGATCGGCAGCAGAATTGTCACCTTGTGCCAGCTGTTCTTCCTCTGGACATTTCCGTTCCACTCATTCTGGCTTCTCTTTAACTGGAGCCTAGAGCGCCTCTTGGGGGCCTTTGTGGGCAATTCTATGTATGCCCTCGTGGCTATTGTGCCTACCATTCGTTCCTCCTACGAGGAAACATGGTTCAGGGTGATGATGCTCGTCCTTTCGATGTGTTGGCAGGTCGGCGTCCAGTTCTCCTTGACCGTCCGAGATTATCTCGTACGGCTGCTCACACGGCGCCAAATGCTAGCGCTGCGAAAGCAGAGTAAATCGGGCGATAATATTGACTGGACGGATGTCGACGAAAGGATCAAATGGGAGCTTGTGTCGCATAGGTCCTTTGTCGAGCGACAACGAGACCCTGCCAACGTTCTTAAGCCTTGCCGAGAAGTGCCAATTAGAGTGAGGGCAGAGCGCTATATCAGATTTACAAGCACTTTTGAGCTTAGCCGACCCGTTGATCAGCTAATTGGCTTGCTCAAAGACGATCTGGAATGCACTTTGAATACCTACGAAGACTACAAGCTCTGTGCCCCTCGACTAGCCGATGCCGGAGCCTCCAGCTATGATGACAAGGGTCATGTTGAGCCACGGCTATCCAAGTTCTTCCTCGTCTTCTCCGATATCGTCATCTTCGCCTACGTTTGTTATTCTTTCTGGACGCAACCTTTTACATTCAATACAGTGGTAGCTTATAGCACTGTTGTCGTTGTAAAGCAGACTATCGTTGCTTTCAAGCGATATCAAACTACGAGGAGCGCGAGGCGAGTGTTCACGAATATGGTATCTATCAACATTCTCGGCATGCTGCTGGTGTCGACACCAGTTACCGTTGATAGGGACGTTCTGGATGTTAACGTGAATATGGTAACTCTCACCCTGGCTATGGTGTTGGCAACGATATTTCTTTCGGAACCAGTCGCACCTCTTCTGGTGACTTTTGTCGAAAAGTTAGTGGATGTGCTTCCTGGGCTGGCTATGGCGCTCGGATGTCGGTAAGCCGTGTGCCTTTCCGGACTGGCACCCAGGCGATCGAGAAGATGAGGCCTACGTCTCATCTTCAGGTGGCAGGCGTGTGCCGGAACGATTGGGCTGAGCGGTCCTCGCAATTTCTCGGCCGAGGTCAGCTTCTGATCTCCTGTGTCGCCATATCAACAACTTGTTTTACCTTACTTCGCATCGATTAGCAAACACGGCCCATTAAATATGCTGTACCAATTTGTGAACTTGCATTGACGAATTGCCCATCGCCTCGGCGTTGCGATGCTGTGGTCCGATCATTGAGTAGCAGGCTGCTCTGACAATCGGAAGAGCATGTGCTGTATCAGCCCTTGGCTTTCGTAGACCATCAAACTCTTGTGCCAGGACGCGTCATGGCGGCGTTAAGCTAGAACATCAATGCCGATTTTGCCGGGACCTCAACCTATTGTCTCCGAGAAAAGTACGCTCAGACGCGCAATGATTCTCTGGCTTCTTTTTTTTCTTTTTTTTCGCAGCTGAAACGTGGCATAAGCCCCATCAGCAACTCACGAACACACGTTACGCGGCACGGCACACACAAGGTCCTGAAATATAAACAGGCTGGTTGATGTACATGCTGATGGTAGATTCACACAGCCACTGCAAGTCTGAACTAGTGAGCCTGAGGAGGGGTAATGAGGCATTTGTGCGGGGTTTAGCGTCGTCTCAGCTGGACTGGCATGGGTCAGGGCGCAGCCACGCAATAGGGGCGAATCAATCTCTGCCCTTTTCCGTCTTATCATGTGATAAAATTGCCACGAAGTGCATCATTGCTGTTCATAGGCAACGATATTGTGTTTGATAGCTGTACATGAGTCCTTACGGGGCTCTGGAATTCAGTCCTTCCTTCACTTCGCGCCGCCTGAGCTGGAAATTTCCAATCACAAAACCGTCCTTCAGAAGCCCTACCTCTCGTCCTGAAGACGAGATCCAAGCCCACGATATCTCGGCCTCCATGTCGGAGATAGCCGACTATAAAACGCATCAACTTTCTACTAGCGCAATGGAGAAAGAAGAACAACACACCAGCAGTCACTCGAACACGACGAGCCAAGGCGTCGAACAGAGAAGCCCTCAATGTATCGGAATTATGTTCACCCCAGCCCTGGCAGCAGTCTTCGGGGCTTTGATCTACCTTATTCGCGCATCAAACTTCGCCGACGTCGATACGGACTGGGGCCTTCAGTGGGGGATCCCGATGGAATGTCTGGTATGGAGCTCCGCGATCCTAATGCTTGCTTGGAGGCATATTCGGGAGCTCATGAAAGGTTGAACTATTCTATCGTCTGAGGCGTGGCATCAATAACTACGACGCGGATGCAGGAATGTGGCTACCCAAGTTGCAACAGCAGTCTTTTCATTGTTATCAGCCAAGTCGGCCATGACATCGCCTCTTAAGCCCTAGTTCGGTTTCTCTGTCGCGTACGGGAATCCAGCCGGCCTATCTGTTCCAGTCTCGAAGCTAGCCTCAGATCGTACAAGGGCGCATGTATTCGCCACTTCTCCCACGGCAACCATTGGGATGAGGTTGGACAAGGCATGTACCTTTACTTGGCCATAACATATTCCTAAGATATTTACTTTTGTGCTGGGCTAGATGTACTAAACGTTCTATGACCCAACTGAAGACGTGCTAAATCCCAGCATAAGTCTGGACAACCGCTGCACCCGTCGATGGAAGAAGAGAGCGAGAATGTCGCGCAATTTGGAGATCCCCGTCGAGGTCGGAAGTAAAATGTTTCGAATTAGGTTGACTATTAGCAGATTAAGGCTCTTCAAGAGAATGTCTTTCATCAAAGAGGGCGCGGGAACTATGGCCAGTATCAAGGCCACAATATGGACGTCGTCGGCCAGATTATCTTTGCCAGCAGTCACCAACGTGTTGAAGCAACGAGACTCCTGAATATTGATGGAAATCGTGCTCATGAGAACTCGCACACTGCTTTCCATGGTTCAATGTCGCGCAAAGGCAGAGATGCCTGCTCCAAAATGACTATAGTACTGTAATAAACTGCTGTATTGAAAGTGACGGCTCGTCTAAAGTCAACAACAGACGCAGACGAAGATAGAGGGTCGAAGAAATCGGGTTGAATCTCGAAGCGATTGTCAGGGTAGGTTATGTTTGTGGTGTCGCAATGATTAGCCTTCGGATCCTCTATAGGAGGGGTCGTTTCTTCCGGGCTCCTGCATAGTGGTTCGGCACCTAGGAGGATCGGCACCCCCTGAAAGACATTTGCTATCGCGGTGGAATAACGATGTGTATCTGACGTCATGCAGTTCCAGAAGGAGCGCAACAAAATGCTCTAGACGAGTGGTTGCCACTGGTGGCTCGTCCGTGGAGATCAAATCCGGTGAGGTATTCCTCCCTGTCGTATCCGATATCTGCAAATCCTTCATACTCTTCCGGAGCTTCTGTGCATCTTGAATCCGCTGCCCACCATGGCATATCTCCTAAATGCAGGAACATATCGAATGAGTTTGTCCATCGGGAATCTTCGGCTACATCCGTCCAGAATCGCCGAGCATTGGCGGGCAACTTATCGAGGACGTAGTAGTCAGTCATCACTTCCTCCTTACCAGCTCGCCCAGTCGTGCTTCGTTCCTAGTGGGCAAGTTTTTTCAATATCTCGGCCTTCGCTCCGGAGTGTTTGAATGCCTTCGCTGAAGGGAATGACAGGAGTCGTCTCGTTGAGACACGCAGGCCGGGTCATTTCGATATCGAGGCTGGCGCACTCGGTAAGATCCCCTTAGAGTTTGGACCCATTTGCGTGGAAGACGAGGCTGGTCCTGCGAGTCAGTATATGCGGGATGCGATCAACCTGGCCACGTCGAGGGCTTACTGCGTTTACTTACCTCAAACCAGCCGCCATCGACAACTGGCTGGCCAACTGCGGACTTCACGCCAGGAACGCCTGACATTCATTGTTGGCGGTGTCTGGCAGACAGTAGTTCTTTCGTAGAAATTCTTGAAACAATCTGGAATCTCGAAATTGAGGTTTCTGCATTTCACAACGACTGATCTCGCCACGCTTCACGGCGCGTTCTCGCGCACACCAGTGGTGATCAATATCTGATTGTAGAGCGGCCCTATCAAAAGGTTCGTTCCTCACGAAAGGGAGTATTATTCTCTCCAGTAGAACCCTGATTTAGAAACTGGAAGTTAGGTCGGTACATTTTCGGAGGCGCTTAACATCATCACATCTTACCTTTCGAATACACGTAGGAACGACCTGTATTTTTGCTGAAGAGCGACATGGACACCCCACAACTACAGACATGACGCGAGGTTAATTGACAGGGTTTTGGTCGAAAGCTAGAAGATGAGAGCAACAGTCGCTCAGTCCTGTCTCTTGGTGGAAATCATTCAAACACTGCAATATTGCCGTACTACTTTCATTTTTGCGCGTCCCACAGTTTGCTAGCAGCACAAGTCCCTAACAATTGTCAAAACGCATACTCTGCAACTTTTGCTAGTGCAACCTTGGCCGCGAGTGCGATACGAGGAACCACTGCAGTTGCATGTAGAGCCGCAGTGACAAGCCATCTCGTACGTTCGGACATTAACTGGGCACGTTTCTTGTTCTTTATGTTCGCGAGGTGGTGACCGGTCTACAAGACCTTGTAAGTTTCGATTATTAGTAGAAATCTCAATCGGGACTAAACCGCTTCGAGAACTGCTACATCTCAGGGAAACCAGTTTTTCTAGTCTTCGCTCAGACGACTCTCTGAAATCATTACTACAGAAGCACCTTGGCCCGAAGTCACCAGCCTTAGATTTTAATGATGAGGTCGTGAGGCCATTCTCGTATCATAGGCAGTCAATGGTGACAGAAGGCTACTATAAGTGCAGGGCTTCGCACTAGCTTCGCAGGGTAATGTAGGCCTGCGAATTGTTGGGCGCCTTACGGTGCAGGGATGGGGAATAGGAGGGGCTGGCTCTCTCGTCGGTTCTTGTCTTCCATTTTTGAGCTAGTCAGTGCCCGTCGCATGGGCTACCAGCCAGAAGGTGTCGTCAGCGGCAGTACCCAAGCGTCTTCCTCGTTTTAGTTCAGGACTATAGCGCTGAACTGATGACATCAATTCATCGCCGGGCGTTTCATCCGGCACATGCGATCTCGACTCTGAACCCAAGTGGTTTGCTACGAATCATGGGGTAAATATTTCTCACACGTATTGATGCCGCAGCCAACGTGTCGCATGGCGTCACCATTTCAAGATTCCAAGCGCCCATCTATTGGGGCGCTCAAAAAAATGCGGTACGCTAGGCTACCACGCAGGTACGACAGCGCAGCCCAAAGTCCGTCAGCCCTGGTGCCACGCGCGATTTTCATGGCTTGTTTGCCTCCGTCTATTGAGGGGTTGCTTGCGCGCTTGCTGTATCGGGTCTTTGTTCATAATGACGTATTGATGTCTGCGAACAATGGTGATGAGCATTAAAAAGCCCAAGGGATGGCAACTGTCTTCTCAGTTGCACAGTCACACGACGGCAAACGCGGAAGCGCACGCAGCATTCAAGTATATTCCGACTTTACCTACGATGGCCCCCTACGATCCGCCAATTTCGTTGGTCGTGCTAGGCACTACGTTCATCGGTTTGGCGCTCATAGCGGCACTCATTGTCTTACTGGATATTTTGTACCGACGAGGTTGGAGGTCAATGGTGGGAGTTATTTTAGTATTTCTAGAACTCTTCTTATGCTCGAGTAACTTGTAGTTGACCGTGTTTCGTCTCATTACAGGATTCCTGTATACGTCCTTAATGCGCTCTACCTCGCACCAATTACACTATGGACATATTTCAATTACGGTCGCCCGGTCAAGCCTGATTCAAAATCATCATCTAAACGCCAGGAGTCTATGACGCATGTCACAGACTCAAGCCACAGCCGTTCCCACTGTCACAGTGGCGCCCCGTCGCGACTGATGTTTGCAACTGTAACCGTTGCAGTATGTCACTGTGGCGCTGGATGCTTGTTAGGGGATGTCGTTGGGGAGTGGATTGTCTTTGGCAGCAACGCAAGTATCAATGGAGATCATCTTTGGGTGGCAGTTTTAGTCGGTACGCTCTACTTTACGATTGACTCTTTGTCAGCAAATGCTAAGCTGTATCTTCATGGACATAGATTACGGGTTTGCCCTCTTTTTTGGGATGCTGTTTCAGTATTACTCCATTGCTCCGATGTCAGGCGAGTATGGCCCGTTCACCTTATGGCGCGCATTCAAAGCCGATATTCTCTCGTTGACTGCCTTCCAAGTCGGTCTGTATGGGTGGATGGCGATATATCAGATAGGCATATGGAATTTCAAGCTCGGTATGGATAACGTTGTGTACTGGTGGATGATGCAGGTAGGTATGCACTGCTATTACAAAGTCAAATACTAACCACTCATACAATCTAGATTGGTACGTTCATGGGTCATTGGACGGCAGTTCCGATGAACTGGCTCCTAATAAAGTACAAGATCAAGGAACCTTGTGCATAGTTCTTACCTTTCCATAATATGCGAGCACGATCTTGTAACATCTCACAAGTCTCACTCCGTCCTGTCATGGTGCCAATAAAGGTTGCCACGTTGTCAGAATCACTTGTGAGTCGTATGGTACGTTAAGAGATATTGGGTGCAAAGATTGCCTCTCACAAGGGCATCCAATATGGCTCCCTAGACGGAGCTCTCGGCTGACGACTGGCCGACACATGATGAGGAGAGTCTGTCGCGATCCCACAAACGTGGTTGGTCGATAGTATAGATCAGATGGAACTACCCGCCAGGGACGGAGATCGTCTAGATCTTGGGTCGCGAGCTACTTTTGAACCATCCTGGAGCGTCAGTAGGTTGAGAAATGTGCAAATCGATTCAAGAGAAGGATTGCTATTGCTTGTCGATGGGAAGACTCTACAAATTGGTCATCTCGCGGGCGCATCGTCGGGGGGCAACGAGAGTGCTCTAGGTTGTTATAGCCCACCTCCTAGGGTAGGTCCCACCAGTCGAGATTGTGGTTTCATGATCTGGCCAGATGCTCAGTGAAATCACAAACATCCATGCTAAAGCCAGTGACCGTGCATTGATTGCGGAGTGGCGAGGGAGGGGCACTGCGGCAATGGAAACGGCAGATGGACGCCGGCCTGCGTGGTTCTGGGCTGATCATGAGATCAGCACAAGCATAATATATCGCTTCTTCCCCATCAACGCGGCCAGCTAGGAAACGCTTCGATTTGATTAGGGCCGCTGTTCTACCGCTACGCCCTTCTGAAATTTTGAACGTATCGGTTCTCAGTCTACGTCCGAGTCTGCTCGTCGTTGATGAGCTCAATTTGCTCGCCCCGCCGCCTGCCATCATAGCCGCTTTCCTGGATCCGTCTGGGACACGGTAGAAGATGAGGCTACGGCACGCCTCTTAAAGTTTGTCTAGCCAACCTAGGAAGCCTCGACGAGCACGCTCCTTGAAACATCTTGACCTCCAACTACTGTTCAATTTTATTTTTTTTTTTTAATTTTTTTTTTTTTTTCACAGAACTTGTATTAGGACGAGCTCCCTCTTCGACGTTGTGGAGCACGCAAAGGCACAGGCCTCGCCTGCTTCCGAGGAATTGGCCCGTCCTTGTTCGTCATTGGCAATTTGATGTTTTTTTGTAAATCTCTCCTTCGCGAAGGATCTATTTGCACATTGTAACGCAAGCTGGTCAGTTAGCATTACTTCGCAGCTCCAGTTCCCTCGCAATAAGCTTCTTCATCGCTGAATTGTGCGAGGTTTTTGTTTTCATCCATAACTTAGCAGTGCCTTTTTCCGCCGCTGGGTTGCTGGCTGGCTTCATTCAAAACCATCAGCTCTCAGCTCCGATGGCCACATACTGACGGCTCCAGCCGGCACTTGGTTGGTCGCATTCCCTTCATGCGTGCCATCGACGCCGACAACGTCACAAGGTCTTTCTTTCCCAAGCATGCGAGGTACGTATATATTTTGAATAAACAAAAATGCCAAAATTCGTTGGTTTGCAATGTCCACTTGCAGCTTATGAATCAGATGTTATGGTTTATCCCATGCTTGATTCGATAGGTTACGCAACTTCGATTGGGTGATCAAACAGCGGCTTCCCAAAAGCACACCATATGTTGTTTTCGTTAAACCCACAAAGCTATCGAAGTTTCTCATTCTGAGCTCAAGTCTTGCTGTCCACGTTTCCATAAGAGCGTTCATCTGTTGACGCTATGGAGCAAAGAGGAATATGCAATATCGTCAAGTTCAAGAAGGACCTCAAGAAAATGCTCTAAACAGAGGCTAGCACCGCCGTGGGATGGTGAGCTGAGGTTAAAACCGCTGGGCTCACATTCGTTATCGACTTCGGTTGCCGGTGCTTGCCTCATCGTATACCGAAGTTCCTCTGTGTTATGAATCCACTGCTTGCCAGTGCAAATTTTCCGACCTCGAACGAAAACACTAAACAGCTCTTTCCAGCGGCGACCCTCGGCTTTCTCGACGTAGCATGGTTTTTCGCTGGCGGAGACTTCGTCAAGGATGAAGTAGTCCGTCATGTATTTATCCTTAATCAACGCGCCCAGTCGCACGTCATCTCGAACCGCCGATTGATCCTTTGGAATGCTCAAGCCTTCGGTCTGGAGCATGTGCAAAGCTTCGGCAGAGGAAATAATTGGCGTTTCTCCGAGCCACACAATGTCCTTACTGGGCCACCGTTCGCGAACAACCCGAACTTCGGGAATTGCTTGTTTCGCGGCGAAAACAGACTTCAGCATACCGTCAACGGTTTGGATGAGCTCGTGATACGATCGGTCGAAAATCATTCCGACATCAACAGTGGTGTTCTCAGCAAAACAATCATGGATTTTGGAAACTTTTGCGTCGAAAACAGGACCGATCTTGAAAGTCAGCATGCTAGCTGTGAACCACGATACGTTCCTCTTGGATTTCGACGACTTACTTCGTACACTCTTTCGAAGCCACCTTCTAAAGCAAGTTGATTTGCCAGTTGTGAGCTTTGCGCTAAAGATGCCCGCCGACCATAGTAGTCTACCTCGAATGTCGCCGCTGATAACTCTGTCGCTGCTGGCTGCAATTTGGGCGTATGAATCTCGATAAATTCTCGGCCCTCCAGCACCTTGCGGAAGGTTCGAAGAACCATGGAACGGATGCGGAATAAAGCCTTATTGAAGGGCATGCGGAGGTCGAGTATGCGCATTGAAATCTTCTCCAAAGAAAAATCTGGGTCATCGTATATTTCATGTAGCGGAGAAATGGAATAAACAGCGAGTTTGACGCCAAAGTTGCTGACGAGAGGCTTCTGGAGTGTACCACTAACTTCGACGAAGGACTCGGGACTGAGTTGAAAGGATTTCTTCATATTCAGGGCTGTGCCGGAAAGTGTCCCTTGTATGGAGCCGGTTCTGTCTCGAAAATCTAGGATCTCGAGGGTTGGGGATAAACTTTGCAGCGTGTGTATCGTGGCGTAAAATGAGACCTCGGTCCCGTCCGACAAGTTGGACACGTCTGCAATTGTTCTCAGATCCGGCCCGTGAGTGGACGGCCCACATTGGGCCGCGGTCGTTGCAGCTTCTTCCGCTTGGGGCTTCTCGATCTCGAACCGTTCGAACTCGTCTGTCTCTTCGTAATTGCTCTCGCAGTTGCCAGACATGGCTTGTTTTTCTCTCGACATCTCGCGTGTTCGCTGCGTTTTACCTCCACAGCAGCGGGTCCGTTCCGTGAGAGGTCTGCTTGGTCGACGGGAATTCGAAAGCAGTTGTAACAAGGTCGACTGCTTTAGATTACCATGCCAGTTCCGAAAGTGTATTTAGTTTCAGATACAATCAAGACATAGAGGGGGCGGAGAAATATTGTTGCCAAGATGTGCTGATATGGTTACAATAATTCCCAAGGGAAACTAGGGAATAAGAGATCTCGGGCATTTAAAAATCGTTATCTCTACTAGCTTTCGTCAGCTGAGCGTCACTACGTCTGTAGCAATAGGCATTTGGTGAATATTGGGTGGGGATGGTGTCATGCTCGCTTGCTTTTGCTCCATAGCGACATATTTCCGACTTCCTTGGTGCTAAGGGTTCTCGCCGTCTTGTAGAACGGGACAAAGTGGACTGCTAAAATGGCGCTAAAACCAGCACAAATCTCTCACTGTGTTGGGGAGTGGGGATCTGCCAAGATTTTCTGACCCAATGGCATCTCTGGATGCTTCCCCAGCCTTCGAGATTCGCTCCCTAGTGCCGCACAAGTGCCGCAGATCCCCGCTCTCCGTGCAAGGGCAACGGAAGGGTGAGGCACGATGTTGGCCGCATCAGCTGCACTCATCCCACCATGCCTTTACACTCCTTCTTATCCCGCCACATCTCAATATCATTCAATTCTCGCGTCCTCTAGCATTTAAGATTGACAGCCTCTTTGTTCTCTCTTTCACCAAAGATATCTCATTCTTTCCTCAAGTAGAAACATGCGCGTCTACGCGGAGAAGCTTGTGACGTGCGTTGCTGTCGCTCTTCAAGTCGTCGGCTCAAGAGCTGCCCTACGTCAGTTCAGCTTCAAGCTTCACAGCGCTTCCAACTCGCCAGGCAGGTAACTCCTTTGGACAATTCATGGGAAAGCACAACCCGCTAACTGGTCTAGATGGATTCGAGCGTGAAGTGTACCTCATCAATGGCCAGCAACCGGGTCCCCTGATAGACGTTGATGAGGGAGACGACCTGGACATCTTCGTCCAGAATGACTTGAATGTAGAAACAACTATTCACTGGCACGGTTAGTACCCACCTTATTCAACACTTTTCGAGAACAAAAAAGCCTGATAAGACACTACCGACTAGGACTGTTGCAGCGAGGTACACCCGACATGGATGGAGTACCGGGTGTAACACAGGTTAGCTTCGGCGTGCCCCTTCGTGGGGATGAGTCCGTTTCCCCGCTGATAGATACCCAAGGACCCCATCCCGCCGGGCGGCAACTATACCTATCGATTTTCCACTGCATCCGAATACGGCTTTTTCTGGTACCACTCCCACTTTCGAGCTTACTATAATGATGCTATTCGTGGCCCCCTCCTCATCCGACCAGCCGCCTCGCGTCAACGCCCGTTTGTCGACTTGGCTGGAAGTAGCGACGATGTCGTAGCACTCCTGGCCGCTGAACGAGATGCGGCAAACATTCTCCTAAATGACTGGACGCACGAACTCTCTGACACTATATTCGCGCGATATAACAGGACGGGTGCATTCCCATCGTGTGTCGACAGCATTCTGGCTAACGGCCAAGGAAGGGTTCAGTGTCTCCCCGAAGCCATTCTTGAATCCGGGCCAGGGCTTGGAATAGAGTCAGAAATATCAACTTCGGCAAGCGGACCATCGTTATCCAAGGCTACTATGCCAAATATGCCGAGTATGGACAAGCTGGACCAAAGAGGTATGCATGACATGTCGACGGAGGCGCAGGCGAGCTCTGAGACAACCGTTGCGTCTACCTCGATGTCAATGAGCCATCCTACTGCGTCGTCGATGATGCCAGACATGCAAGGGATGGACACTCTGAGTCCCCGTGGCTGTATGCTGCCTATGATGTTCAAGCCGGGGTTCGATATGTCGTCACTGCCCCTAGAGACTTGCACTAACACAACCTCACCTTTGCTAACCATCGCTGCGGACCAATCACGTGGTTGGTTGGCTCTAAACCTCGTCAATTCTGGTGCCGTTAGCGCCCTAAGGGTATCTCTAGATGGGCACTCGATGTTTGTCTATGCTGCCGACGGTCTCTATACCAGCATGCAGGAAGTCAATGTAGGTGTACAGACTGATTATGATGTGGCCTTACTAACTCGCCTAGGTGCTGCACATGGAACTCGGGCAGCGGTACTCCGTCATGGTCAAGCTCAATCGAGCGCCTGGGAAGTATTATCTCAGATTCGCAACTTTCCCAAGCGGTGACATGCAGCAAGTTCTGGAAGGGCAGGCGATTGTCTTATACAATGTGAGTTTCTAGTGCTCGTCTCTCAAAAGCTTTCCGCTGATACCCGAGCCACAAGACTAGCAAGGCCTCTACAACGAATACTGCGAAGGATCTTGTCAGCGACTGGATGTATATCAACGGATC
>JAYRCL010000087.1:0-118314 GCA_037074925.1 Tetracladium maxilliforme
ATCACCACGCTCGACCCTTCGTCTGGCATAATGGCCGGGATCATGAACAGTAGACTCTTCCCGGCGCCCGTTGGTAGCACGCAGATGCCGCCTTGGTCGCCTCGAAGTCCGGCAATCATCGCCATACTCTCCCTTTGCTTGGTCGACTTCCACCGGGCTCCTGGACCCTGGAGAGTAAGCAGTGCCTGCTCCATCTGGCGCTCCCTTGTGGCTGGATCCTGCGTGTCCGCAGTAGCCTTCGCACGTTTCATGGCCAAACGGCTGCTGCCGCTGCTGACGCTTGCTTTCCGTTTCCAGCCTGCTCTTGCCTCGTCTCCCTCCAGAAGAAATTGGTGCCAGAGCCGGCTGACGCCACGATATGATGCGATCATCTGCGGCTGTAGCTGTCCGGGCATGCCGACGTGTATGGCATAACCTAGCCGTGCCATTCTGGTGCTGTGCGTGCTCTGCAAATCCCACACAATATTCCAGCTGCCGCGTACGTCTATCGGCTCACCCGATATGGGGTCGTACTCTATCCCGCTCTCGTCGTCATCATCGTCGCCGCCCTCCGCGTCGGTCTGCTTCATCGTGAGCCCCTGGATCTTTCGCCCAAACTCAATCGCCATAATACGGTATCGCTTAGTCCCCAACTTTAGCTTGAGGTCGGCCTGCATAAGCCGAATCATGGTGGAGCTCAGCTGATCCGTGTTCCAGCGGCTGGAGCTCCCATCCCGCCACAAGTACTCGTGGCACTTCTCTTGGGGCAGTGGTTGGTTACATTTCTGTCGCAGCACGCGTTCTGCTGGGAGCAGCCACGCGATGTAGGCAACCATCATTCGTCCAATTCGCTCCGGCAGGAATCGTGCCACTTTGCGGCCGTGGTCTCGGATAGCCTTCATCTTGTCTCGGTCTGTGATGATCATGACCTGGCCGTCGTATATAAAGATATTGCGCATGACCTGCAACGTGTCGCAGTGCCGGAGCGTTGTCACCTCTGGCCCTCGGCCTGGCTGCCCTCCCCAGACATGCACGAGTACCATGAGCGCCTCGCGAAACCTGCGTAGCTGCTGTAGCCACTTGCGTACGCCGCTCTTCTTCCACTGGCCCGTGGTGCTGCTGAATATGGCCTTCTCCATTGCACGCAATACCTGCCCTGGACCGGGCTCAAGCCACTCGTTCCTGGCATTGGTTGCGAACGACTGCCCAGCCCCCACCCGGATCACATTGTCCACGAGCCGCTGCATATCAATCTGCGGGCCGAGCCGGTCCCATGCCCCGTTTAGCATCGTATCGAGCAGCTCGTCAGCTTGTCGCACAATCTTACATGCCACGCGCTGGAAGTCCCGGACTCGTAGCTCTTCCCCGTTGTGGATCAGAGACTCCTCATCCTCGGACCACCGCACGGTTGGCGCTGCGCCCGTCTTGCTGCGGTGACCTTTCCCATATGCCATCCAGCTGATGATCTTGCTCGCCACTGTGTATGTGCCTAAGCACATCCACGTCTCGTGCTCCTTCTGGAACCGCTCAAGAGCCTCTACGCTGACCTCCTCTAGCTCTCGCGGCTGCCCCTCAAATCCGGCCTCCAGAAAGAACAGCCGGCTGATCCATAGCAATGCCGCGAGCATGCCCGTATACAGATATGCTTCGGTGTATCCGAGCGGGTGCAGCCGGATACCGATGGCCGCACAAAAGCTTAAGAGCCCGTTGCCATACATATTGCCGCCGACCCTGACCTTGATGGAAGCCACGATGAAACGGAAGACGGCTCGGTCGAGTGCTGTTGACGATCCTCCCGCGGTGTCTGATGCCCCGTCGGCTGCGCCATCTTCATGCCACTGCCCATCCCCCTCCTCCTCGTCGCTGAAGAAGCCACTGTCGTCATGCGAGCCGCTGGAGTCGGCTTGATCGCTGTTGAGTATGTCATCTAACTCCTCGACGACATCACCGAGCAAGCTCCACTGTTGGTCCAAGAAATACGCCCCTAACCGGTCGCCGGCTTCCTCGCGACCCATGCGATATGCGCGCCAGCAAAATGCCAGATAGCGATAACCAAGCGCTCTATACCGCATCCACGAGTCGTCCTGGGCCGTGAAGCCAAATGGTTTGCTGTGCGGCTTGCCAGCCTCGATGCCATGTAAGCATTTCAGCGTTTCTTTTGGCACACTATCCAGCCGCCAGCTGCAGCGATCAACCTCCCGATCAAAGCTTTCCCTGAGCAGCTGGAGTACACGACTCTCTTCGGATCGGGCACTGTCCTCTTTCAATCGACTCTTGACGCCTTGTTCCTTTGGCCGGGTGAGCTGCGTCGCGTTATGTATCTCGACCAGACTGCGGCTACCCACATGTCTCACCCACATCATCTCCTTCACCCATGTCGAGTCGTGGTCTAAACCCTCTTGCATATCCCCGCGTTGCAGTCTCTTTTCGTCGGCTTCTTTCAGCTCAACAGTGCTCTCTGCTATTATAGCATCCATGGCACTTTCGCTAGCAGTGGATGCTACCCTTAAGCTCCCAGTCGCCTCCCAACCCAGCTGAACGACCCAGTACCGAGTATACCGTCCCTTGCACCATGACTGGAGCTTGACCTTGGTGTATCGCGCTGTACTTTCGGTATGTGTTGCCACTGTTCTCCAATGCCTTGTCATAACATCATGGCTTGTCGTCAAGAAGCGGCACTCGTTGCAGCTTAGCCCTTGCTCATAGACTATCAAACCTGGGATCGGTCGGCTTCCATCTGTCGGGAGTGCGGCTGTCATGGGATCTTGTAGTGGCTGATGTTCGACATGATGTAGAATCTGCGTTAGCTCGTAGCCCTTGATGCAATGCTCATGTCGAAAATGCGACTCAATCTTCTTGCCGGGACGCACAGCAGCTTTACACTCGTTGCAAATAAGCACTTGGTGTTGCTCATTAAGTGTAATCCAGCGCTCCATTGGTATATCTCGAGATCTATGTAAGTTCATGTGGGGAGTAGAGAGCTATATAGTAGTGGAAATGCTTTCGCCCCATGCCTTAACCGCGTGACGCGTGACGCGTGTTGTATTGTAAGCCATGGCAATTTCATAACCCTGCTAACCCTGGACCCTGAAACCTGGGGTAAGGGGGTTTTAACACTATGCACCAATGAACCTGCTCCAACGAAATCTGGTCCAAATTGGTATCCACTTTTACCTGGCACCACCAAAATTGTCGCCCGATTGGAGTAGAATCGCCGCCAGTTGGAGGCTAGGCCTATTAGACCTATGGGAAGAAGCTAATTCCTCGATAGCCAGGGCTATAGGGGCCCTAGCCGCTAGGGACCCTAGGGACCTTAGCGAGAATCCCCTTAGGGGCTTATCGCTAGATCTAATAGCCCTAGCTACCTAAGACGGCGGCCTAGGAATCCTACCACACAAAGAACTAGCAAATTAGCTATTCCTAGCCGCTAGATAGTCTAGCAGCCCCACGCTAGCTAGCATAGGGACACCCATCGTTTTTAGGGACCCCATAGACCCCCCTAGGAGCCCTAGGGGTCTAGGGGGCTTCCCTAGCCCTAGGCCCCCCTCACCGGCCAGATCAGCTAGCCATAGCCCTAATCCTAACCCCAATCCTGACCTAGATCCCGACCTAGATCACCCATCAGATTAAGGTTACCCTAGACCAAGGTCTAGATTAATGGCCAGATTAAGGGCTAGGTCTCGTAGCCTCGAAAAACCACTAATAGCCCAAGAGGTCATTAAGCAAGCCAATTAGGCTAGGCTAGATCGACTAAAGTAGAGCCTATCGTCTAATAAGGCTAACGCTTTAATCGAAAATGCTAGCTATCTAGGATAAAAATGGCTATCGATCCTCCCGACCTATAAGTAGGCGATCCTTATAGATTAGGAGATCACAAAAGCCCTACGGATCCGGCTTATCGTGATCTCTAGGGCAGATAACCCTAACCCCTTTTCCCCTATATCTAGCCCTAGGCTAAATCAGCTAGCTAGGCCAGATCAGCCGGCTAAGCCAGATCAGCCGGCTAGGCCAGATCAGCCGGCTAGCCCTAGGGCTAGACCCGATCCCAGCCTCTGTAGCTTCTGTGGCGCTATCCCTAGCACTATCGGCCACGCCGATATATATAAGGCAGCCACTAGGGGGTAGATTAACCGCCATAACGCTATTACCCGTGCCTTTAAAAACACTCTATCTAGCCAGGTAGCGTTAGCGATTAAATCGGAGCCCCTTATTAGCATGGATTCGAGCCTTAGGGCTAACCTAGCCGCTACGCTAGGGAATAGCCGCCATTACTACGATATCTAGATTATAGCTATAGCCAAGAACTTAAAGAAGGGGGACCCCTATAGCACGCTAGGGGAGACCGCCGAGGCTAAACGCTAGAAATATAGGTCCCTAGGGGCTTACTTTAACCCGGTTATTATCTCGGCCGGCGGGCTAATAGAGAAAGAGATAGCAAAGACCTATAAGAGCCTCCAGAGGGTCTTAGGCCTAATTGCCTCTAGCTACCTCGACACCACGATCTCGATAGCCCTACTACGGGCCAGGGCCATGGCGGCAGCCTCGATAGCTAATCCTAGCCTTATCGCTAGGGAAGCTAGCCACTAGCTATACTATAATTACCTCGAAACCTATAGCCACTAGCTATAGCTATAGCCACTATAGCTAAGACTACTAGAGCTAAGGCTATTATAGCTAGCTATTTCCCTCTTTATCTCCTTTCTTTCCCTTATCTCTTTCTTTATCTTTCTTTTATCTCCTATATTACTCTTTTATCTTTCTTTTCTCTTAGTTATCGATAATTACTATAACTAGCCTAGTTACCCCTTATAGTAAATGAAATAGCGGGATAGCTTAGTTAGCAAAATAGACACCAAGTATAACCCAAACCCTAGCTTAGTTAGTAAAATAGACACCAAGTATAACCCTAACCCTAGGGTTAGATAAAATCTATAACCTTTTAGATAGCTTTAATTACTTACTTTTACTTAGTAACCCTAATATTTTAATAATATTAATATAAATATATTACTACTTCCCCTATTATATATATAAACCTATACTCTTTATAAATAGGGAATAGTAATATTAATATATATATAAATAGCTCTATATTAATATCTACTAGCTATAAACTATTTTATTAATCTATTTAGTGCTTATTATTTATTAATACTATGCTCTTCTTATATAAATATACTTCTACCCTTATCTATTTCATTTCTCTAGCTAATTATCTTATATACTTTATTTCGTGGATCCTAGTGGCTTATTTCTATCACGAGACTTTATCCTATAATTCTTTAATTAGGCGCTAATTATAATTAATTTTATTTTACTAATCTTTATTTATTGACTCTACCCCTATCTTTATTAGCGTATTTTAATTTAGCGGGAGATTTTCTACCGACTTTACTAAACATTGCTCCGATTGAATGTCAGGTACGCTAGGCGAGTGTGATGCCTATTGAGCAATCTCTCATAGTACCCATCAAGAGTTTGCCTGAGAAAGTGAATGGCAACTTTCTGATATCTTCAGTAAAGATACAGTCTCTGAGTCGAGCCGCAAGCAACGATCCTGGCGTTCAACTTCCGGTAGTATAGCATGAGACAGATTGATAACGGGCAAAGCAATAACAAGCAGCCAGCATTTGTGAAATGCCCTGTTGGGTAGCCCACATGAGCCTCAGACGGCTTGTAGATCCAGATGCCAGTTATCTGCCCGGGAGCAGCAAATGAGATATTCAAGGCGATCGCCAAGCCAGCTACACCTGTGGACATGCTGTTTCCAGACAGCCAACCCAGAAGGCAGGGCACGCAGGAGAAGGTCCCACAAGCTGCTACTATCAAACAGCCGTACCGCTCCTGGAATGTTGAGATTATTCGTTAGTAAAATGTATGACCTAATCTGCAATCATTGAAGAGCTGTGACATTGGTTCCACTCACTGTATATGCTGTTGCAGGCAAAAGCCCGGAGGCAAGGTAGCCGGCGCCTCCTACAAAAGCAGCCACACTGGCAACGAGTGCTCTGGCATTCATCTTATCTGCTATGTATGATGACACAAGCATTGCGATGTCTGGTCACGTTTGAAGCCAGATTAGCTATTGCTGCGACGGTTGGAGATATCTTGCTTACACGCAGCGGCATATGGCGGGACTGTCATAAGCTGAGCCACAAGATTCTCAAAGCCCAACCCATTTGTAATTGAAGGAGTGAAGAGGGACAGCGATGAAAATGGAGGAGATGCCAAGAAGAATATCTGCGGACGTATTCAAGTCAGCATATGTTTCTGTAGGTATAGCCTGAACCAGCGCCACCCGCTTGACTTACAATGTAGTGGGCCCAGAGACGACCGTCAGCGAGTGTCTCCTTTACAATAGCCCATGTGATGCCCTCTGTTTTAGAGCTGTCTCTTGTAGTGTGTTCCAAGTTTTCCTGCAGTCTCGAGGAAATCAAGTCTTTCTCGCGGGACGATAACCAGGAGACAGTGTCGGGGTAGTTTGGTAGGAAAAAATAGACACCCACTGATGCGAGAACGCTGATCATCCCTTCAAAAATGAAAAGCCATCTCCAACCTTCTAAGCCCTGTGTCATATTCATTTGGCCTATTCCGTAGGCAAGGGCTCCTCCGAAAGCTCCCGCAAGGGTGGCAGAAGCGAAGAAGATCGCCACCCGGACCGAACGTTCATCGCGTCTGTACCAAAATGTGACATAATAAACCAGACCTGGGAAGACGCCTTGATTCGGATATTTTAGCATGTGGTCTGCAGCGAAAGAGGCCGCGTGATGCTCACCTGCTTCAAAAGCCCCGAGGAAAAATCGGAGAGCTGCAATAGTGGCAAAATTCCGAGAGCCTCCAATGCCCATGGTGAGGGCGCCGAAGCCGAACATGAGAAATGCTAGCCATGTACTCGGCGACGTTTTCTTGAGAAAATAGTTTGATGGAACTTCGAAGATGGTGTACGCAATGAGGAATGTCATCAAGGCGATGCTGTCGTTAGTGGTTAGCTCGAACGCCCTCGAATTACGACCAGGGCCTCGTTTCCCCTTCTTACATGTATTGATACTGGGTGATTCCAGTCGAAGAGATCAGATCATTCTTTGTGTCTGCATTAAGGGTTCTTGCGTTGCCTAAATGAGAGTTTCTTGTCAATGTTGTCGTGCAATACAACTGCAATACATTAACTCACCGATGTTTGCCCGATCCAAGAAACAGAGAAGATAAATAAGGGCGCAGAGAGGCATAATCCGTTTGTCTATTTTTTGTATGAGCTGTGATTCGATTTTCCGACTTGTCTCATTCTCGTCGTGCGATTGCCCGGTCTGCACACCCCGTTAGCAACAGGCCACCATCGCCTGTTCCGGCTTCGTATGCATGTGTCCGACGTACGGTTTCTTCTAGGTTTGAGCGCTCAATGCATTCAGGCAACGCCTCCTCCTTATCGTTCATGTTAGACATTGTGTGAACGAAAGGAATAAGATATTCGGAAAATGGGGATGAGGTGGGTGGATGCGATGAGCGAATCTTTGATGATCAGACAACGAAGAACTGCCTTGCTGAGCCTAAATATTTAATATGTTTACTCGTCCTCAGTGACCACGCGATGCCAAGAGCGGGCTTGTTGTTTGCGTTGCTCCAAATACCCTTGGCACGGGTATAGTGGCTCGATTTCCAAGTACCCCCAGTTCGCACATGGCATTTCAGCTATCGACTAGGGGTGTGGCTGGAGCCATGCATACTCCAGTCTCCACGAAAGAATCCTGATACGGGTTCCAGACTAACCCTGTGGCTCACCCTAGGTAGCGATGCGTGGATGCTATGCAAAGAGTCATACTCCACCTCCGCTCTTTGTCTCCATACTGAAGGATCTCGTAGGACTGTTCATTCTGGGGCTGGTTCAGTTATTCCAGAATATAGATAAGGACGGTGCATCTGTTTCGGTTCAAGGCGGATTTCCGAATAGCGTCGCGAATACCCAACTTCTTGTCCATTGCTTAAGCTTTGGTGCTTATTTGCCGCTGCACAGCTTAGTTCATAGGCTACTGCGACTAGAAGGGCCGTTTGATCAATTTGGTGAGAATTCACACAAAGTGCATTGTAGGGAGTCTTGGTAAGCGAGGGCCGAAGCGTCCCTTCCTGCCTAGTAACGAGCGTAGTCATGAAGTCCAAGGATTGACATCGTTGGCACCTATTTTCATTCAAAAACTACCCAATTGGTCGGTCTAAAACACTTTGCAACACAGACAGCAACTTATCCAGAGGCTTTTCAACCATCCGGCGGCAGCGCCAAGCAATGAAATGATCGGGCCGTACCAGAACCACACCATCATCATCCACACCGCGCACTTTTGTCCAGTCGCGGTAACAATCAATGTAATCACAGTGGAATCCGATAGAGTATCCCTGAACGGTCAGACTACCCATGCTCGTAATGGCCTGGGCTGCTGAAACCCAAGCGTCCCCGCCAATCCCGGTGAAGAGCACAAAGTTACCCTTCCCGCTAAGGTCCAAAGTGGAAATCCTCCGAGAAAGGGCATCAGCAGCAACCCAGACATGGGGCAAGTGATAACCAGGGTATGTCGTGGTCTTCACCTGCCTCAATGCATTCAAAGCGCTGAAGTCAGGCTCGTGGTCCCCTGTCTCAACCATAAGCGCGGTGGATGAAGTACCAGCGTAAACCTGGTTCATCTGGATTCCCAGAGCTTGAACTTCGTCTTCTGTCCTTTCAATGGCCTCAAACAAGTCGCGTCGCTTTTCTTCTCCCTCAGGAGTGGCCGATTCCAACAGTGCTGTGGCTTTTTGGCGGCTAACAGCATCAAGTCCCAGAACTGCCCAAAGTCGGCGATGTGCCTCCATGCCATCGTTCGCGCGACGAACGATAGCGTCGCCGACGGGTTTACGCTCCGGAGTCAATGTGCGGAGAAGTGAAGGTCCTGCTTTGCCTTGGACGACATACGCCAATTTCCAGGCCACGTTGAACGCATCTGAGATGCATGTGTTGCTCCCCAACCCGTTGATCGGGGGATGACGATGTGTAGCGTCTCCGATGCAGAGGACACGTCCTTTTTGCCACTGCTCCGCGACTTGATCGTTGATGGACCATGAGAAATAAGAAAGAATCTCAATCTCAACTGCGTCATCGCCAATCATTTGGTGAAGTCTCTGAAGCAGGGCTTCGCTGGTAGGTTCGAACGTAGTGGGATCTTTGGTTGCGGGATGCATGGATACGACGAATTCATTCCACGGCTTGACCATCCGAAAGTTACCAACGGCAGACCAATCAGGAGCCTGGGTGTTCAATACCCAGTTCAAACTACCGGGTCGGTGGGCGATATATTTCGTCAGATCCGCCCGTATATGGACGTTGAACGCTGTATTAACTTGCCGACCAACGATAGGAAGGCCAAGTTGGGCCAGAACTGCGCTCCGCGCACCATCGGCGCCCACAAGATAATCGGAAGTAACAACGTACTCCTCGCCTGTTTCTCTGTTTCGCAGTGTCGACCAGACAGCGTCGTTCTTTTCTTCGAACTTTACAAACTCGGTGTAGAAACGGAACTGGGCACCGAGTTTGGATGCTCGGCTGACGAGAATTGGTTCAAGGACTGACTGCGGGATGTCTGACATGACACAGGGGCTTGAGGCTTCATAGTCCCCCTTTTGCTCTGGTTTATTCCCCCAGGCCCATATGCGTCCGTACTCTTCGCCTTTGAGTGTATTCAGCCAGGATGTATGCTGCATGTCTGCCCAGCATGGTCAGCCTGAAGGGCAGAACGATTGCCCGTAGCGCAGTATCACTCACCAGTTGCGGGTGTTGCAATGCTACCCAAAACATCTTCGAGGCCTGCATCTCGAAGGACTTCCATGGCACGTTGGTTGAATATGTGAGCACGCGGCGTGTTGGCGCTGCCCTTATGCTTGGATATTGCCAAAACATCGACGTCCTCCCGGGCGAGGAGGAGAGCTAGGGTTGCTCCAGAAGGGCCGGCGCCAACTACAAGCACTTGAACATGTGTCTGAGACATTATTTAGGATAAAGGGAAAAAGTCAGTCCTCTCGTCGGATGCCTTTCTCTAATCTGTGAACAAAGCGTCGTTCTTTTTGAGCGCGACGTAGTTCAAGTACCACGCATGGGCAGGGTCAATCTCCGCGGGTCAATTGATGGGAGCAGTAGCGAAACTTGGCATTGGGGCGACCTCGGTCGTTTGCAATGTCTATGGATCACAGACTTGCCCTGCGAAGTACATGTTGCAGTCCCGGGTGAAACATCATCTCTAAAACTCGCCCGTTGTTCACCACTTTATCCGCTCCGGGCCTCGGGTCTGGAGTCTGGGGTCTGGGGTTACTGACACAGGGAACTTGGCTCCACCACGGAGGACTGATTTGTGGTGTTGTGGGTTCTGCTCGTCCGGTGCTAGATCCGTCCTATGACTGTATATCCGTCCCGGATACCCTTGCTAGCGCCTATTTGCTCAGAAGGGCATGGCTGCGAGTCCGAACCCGATCACCCCTGATGTATCCTCACCCAAAGGTTCTGAGATCCTATTTGCCAAGGGCACGCTTGTGCTAAGGATTGTGTTTGACTACTTTGCCTAGTATATCATTGGCCCGAAGCCTACATGGTGCGTCGCCGGCATCTGCATCGCCATCTCGCAGTTTCTTGACATTAGACAGAAACTGGTCAGTCACCAAGACACTCACAATTGCTATACTCTTCCTCCTGATCACTATGACATTCCTCGCCATGATCGCCGAGAAGGCTACGCCGCTGCAGTGGGTGGTAATCGGCCTTGCCTTGTTTTTCGTCAGCTCCAAGGTGTGCAACGTTTCCCAAAAGACAGCGACCGTCTCAGTCGCCGTGTCATTGCTGACCGTTGCATCCATCATTTAGGTCGTATACCCATTCTTTATCTCGCCAGTGTCTCATATCCCGGGACCCTGGTATGCGCGCGTGTCTAAACTGCCCTTACAGTACGCAACCTTCAAGAAGAGAAGAACAGAGTACACGACCAAACTGCTTGATCGATACGGGCCGATTGTGGTGGTAGCTCCAGATCAGGTCCACACTCTCGACGAGGCAGCCATGAAGATCATATATGATCGATCCTCCACCAAAACCAGCTTCTACAAGTCAATGGGCAGTTGGAAAGGCGTCACAACTACCCTCGGTTTTGTCGACTACAAGTCAGCGTCGCCCTCGCGCAACAATCTCGTCCAGTGTTTCCAAAACCGCAACTTGGACACGCTCGTGGAGAACATAGAATCGCATATTGACGAGATGATCCACCTTTTGGATTCGCATGCTCAAGCCGATGCAGCTGTCGATGGTGTTGTCGCATTTCGCCTACTAGCCCTCGATATCGTCACTGATGTGCTCTGGGGCGAGACTGACACTCTGCTCTCGAAAAAGACGGTGGAGGGCAGCGAGGCCATGCCCGACTTTCTGCGTCGGTTCCACGCTTTCAGCACTTGGAATGCGCTGAAAAGCTTCATTCCCGCAGCGGACTTCTTCGTCGGAATTTTCGGAAACAAGAAGTGGAAGCTCTTGCGCCAGGATTGCAACGATATGGATATTACGGCTCGCGAAGCAATGAGCCGCTGGAAGGAGAACAAGGAGAAGCTCGGGAGGGAGAAGGATGTTCTCTCGATGCTTCAGTCCATGAATTCTTCAGCCGCAGAGAAGGTCCCCATTGACGATGTTCCCGCGTACATGGTCGAAATGCTCGCGGCCGGGTCTTCCACTACTTCTCACACAGCTGCTTTTGCCTGCTGGCTCCTAACGCGGCATCCAGAGGCACAAGCAAAACTTCGTGAGGAGCTTATGGATGCCTTCCCAGACCCCAGCCAACTAGATATTAAGGGAACCCTGTCCCTGCCTTATCTTGATGGGGTTGTCCGCGAGACGATGCGAATGTATCCCATGATCCCCGGGCCGCTAGAGAGGCATCTTGGCAAGCCCATACAGGTGTCTGGTCTTGAGGTTCCCAAAGGAGTCATCGCGTCCACCGCGGCTTATAGCCATGGTCGACTTGCCGACGTGTTTCCCGAGCCTGACGTGTGGGATCCGGCGCGATGGATAACAGCAACGGACCGCATGAAGACAAATTGGATCCCTTTTGGCTCCGGCTGTCGATCGTGCCCGGGGGCGAATCTTGCCATGACGGAGCTTAAATACATGGTGGGTAAAATCCTGAGGCTCTTCGAAGTGGTCACGCCCCCTGGCTGTGTAGAAGACAAGCTCGAGCTAGCCGACGTTTTCGCCGCTGGCTCCAAAAGTGGTCACTGCTGGTTGAAATTTGTGAGAGCAGAGGATCAGCGATAGTAATGTCCGGAAGTTCGGGAATGGCAGAGCTCTTCTGCAAACTGTTTGATAGATTGGCGAATTTACTGGTGTCAGGAAAACGAACGTAAAATCCTGTGCCAATGTATGGGAAGTAACCCTTGACGGAAGTGGAAATACTGTTGCCTTTTTTTTTCGTATACATACACACCCAGACTCGCTGCGACTAGCCACGGCTGCTCGGGCGGTGGCTCTCGTGTTGCATGTTGCAATATGTGGTCGCGTACCCATACGGACATGCTTGAACGTCCCTAGCAACACATTGCAAAAGTCTGACGAAGACTGGTATTCGATATCTGACAATAGACTGCCTTTTGTCACTACTTGATGCCCAACTCGCATCTTCTATCCTGTGATTAGAAAAGGCTCACGACGCAAAGAACGCGCGACCAGTCAGCTCTATCCTCCTCCTCCGTACTTGTGTGTACAAATATCGGTCTCCGCCAATGTCGCGAGTCTGGGCCCTCATTAGCCTCGGGTCTGACTCTCGTCACACGGAAATTGAGCGGTGGATACGGTGACATCGGCAAACCACGACCATTGGGCGGGGCTGACTTGGTGGAACAACTCCAGGAAAGTCTTGAAGATCTCGATAGTCTCGGATCTGTCAGCCTGGAAGGGGGCGGAAGGTGAAAGATCAGAACCTTCCGCTGGCCTCACATCGGCGCCTTGATTAGAGTGCTGATTGGGGTCCTGATATTGGGCGCCGTTGTATGCCCAAAGGATGGCCGCTCCGTGGTGAAGGCCGATGAAGGCTTTGAAATTGAATCTAGAGCGCCCCTGCCCGAGCTGAATCTGTTGCTTAATGAGAGACCACATGGAGCGAACTCTTGCAATGGCAAGGCGAGCTTTCGGCGAACGCGTCCAGCCCTTTACACACGCCAGGAGGTTTGTGGAAATTGGCCGCTTGTCTGCCACTCGGTAGTGGATCTGATGTATGTCATCCACGGGGGCATTAAGGCGCAGAAAACTCATGTGATACAGGATGAGACTGCTCAGGACATGGCTCCGGTCTTGTTCGGTCCGTGCGAAGGATTTCGCTAGAGGGAGGGCGCGCTCCCACTTTGACAACGCCGCGTTGAGCCTTTTTCGTTCCGTTCGCAAGTCAGACATTTCATACGATCGCGTGTCGAGAGACTCGGCCTCAGATGCGAAAGTATCGCGCCTCTTCCTCTTTGTGGGAGGCGGAGTGGCGACAAGGGGGTGGCGGCTGTCATCGTCCTTGTTGCTTGACGCGCCGTCGTCGTCAAATCCTGGCTCTTGGGATACGGGCAGTCTATCTGCGAGCGGACGTTCGAAGGAAAACCGCCAGACGAGCGGCTGCAGCCCAAACAGTAGCAGCTCATGGGCTACAGGCTCTAGCGGGGGGAGAACCTCGTCGCTCTCCAGCAAGATATAGTACAGGTCGGAGGCTCGCAGATCGCGGCTGGGCGTGCAGTCGTGCTCGATCATCTCCAGAGCCACTCTCGCCTCCATATTCTGTCCATTCCAGACAGCTTCGCAGCAGGGAAATTCGATATCAATCTCATCCAGGGTTACGATGGGCTTCGTATTGAGCAAAACACTCGTAAAGGTGTCGCTACGAAATATGCCAAAGGCCAGGCGCCGGCGGACCTCAATATCAATCCACAAGTCGAGTCGCTCCGCATCGGCAGCAATGCCTTTCGCCCTGTTGAACTGACTGACGCGCTGATGGTGTACAGCGGCGGAGAATAGACACATGCGACGGGCCTGGGTGGTAAGGAGCGTGCCCAGATGTTGCGCGTACGAGAAAGCGCGAGGCTGGCCAAAGTAGAGCGCAGCAACCTGCGTGAGGCATCGAGCCTGCGCCAGCCAGATTAGACTGTCATCGGTGATGTCAAGCTCAACGGGCATGACGAGATGTCGACGCAGGGCGTTGTGCATTATGGCTCCGCACTCGGAGCCCAGACGGCCCATGTACATAGCGCCGATGGAGGCGAGGACCATCAGCAGAAGAGGGTGTATCTCGCCGCTGGTGAGATGCCTGCGAGGGAGCATTGGCCACAGTGGATGGAAATGGTCCCTGTACAGCTGGAGGAAGTGGTGCAGGACGTCCGCCGTGGTCTCGAAGGCCGGCTGCTCCGGAGCAGGATCCGATGCGAAATCAAAGGCTTCCACGAGGTCAGATGTGTTCCCCCGCGGCCACGGACCGGTGAGACCTACGCCGGCTGACCTCTGCCCTGCTGGCCCGCAAGTGTGTTGTGAAGCCAGGGAAACGAGATCGTCAACTGCGCGATGTTTGAGACCAGCGTTGTCAAGACCATCATGTTGCCTGTTGAGATTGTTCCCGGTGGAACTTGGTGGCTGAAGAAGGGTGGCGGAACTGTCCATCCATGGACCAAAGCTCGGCCGGGTCAAAGTTGACGGCTGGGCAAACGATCTGGAAGAGGGGGGGTTTGCGGCAGTGGCGGAGAAATCAGAAGTGGAAGAGATAGGATCAGCAGGATCAGGAGCGGTTGGGGGAGCAGATAGTCCTATATCTGACTGAAGCGCGGATGTTTGGTGGTTAGTTGTACCGATGTGGCCGGCATGAGCAGCGAATCCGGCGGGCATGGACAGTTCGGGGAGGCTGAAGGGATCGCCGACGTAGGATTGTTGGGCATAGTCCAGTGCACTGAAAAGCCCGAGACTATCGTCTGACAGAAGCAGACCCTCGTGCAACCAGGGCCAGAGCGTCATGTTGTCGGTTCCTGAAGCGCCTGGTGCATCCCAAGAAAGCACATCTGGAGGAGCCGGGGCATTGACGTCCTCATTGCGTACCCAATGGCTCTCATGAGCATCGTGGTTAGGCCCAGGCTCCTCGCTGTTGTTGGATTCGGCGGCGGAATGGGCGACATCTTGCATGCCATTGCTGGAATCGCTCCTGTCCTGCGAGAGAGAGAGTGCTGTTGGAAAGGAAGCGGTGTTTGTCAACGTGGGCATCTGGCTCCTGCGACCAGCTGAGTGCTGGAATTCGCACGGCTTGCGAGAGCGTCGGCATTTGGCACACGGATAGTGGCCGTCGCATTTGATCTTGAGGTTGCGGCACCGGTTGCACGCGGTATGGCATCTTTTCCTTCCCGAAAATCCCCTTTTCTGAGTCGATCCTCGGGTCGGTCCCTGAGTACTAGGAGAAACCGAGGGAGGCGACACGCCATTGGCATCGGCACCTGCGTCGTCGACGTCGCCAGGGCTGCGCGTGCAGTTGTCGGCTCGCCGAGCATCGGTTTGGTCGGCTTCCGTGGCCATCTGGAGCTCAATTCCAGATACAGATGGTGCAGTAGACGCGTTGCTTGGACCGTGGAGCTTCGAGTGGCGGGTGAGCAGGTCGCGGCGGCGAAAGATGACACCGCAGACATGGCATACATGTTTGGCCGAGTCGGCATGGTTTTGCTCATGTCGTGCCAGCGAGCCTTGGCTGGTGAACTCCTTGGAGCACCGAGAGCAGGAAAATGCAGACATGATTCAAAGGCCTCGCTTTTGTCAAAGGCGGCGGATGGAGCCTAACGTAGATTGGAACAGCTGGGAGGGTTGCAGACGGGAAGCAGTGGCGCATATCGTGGGCTCGCGGTGCCAATGTCCTATGGCGTGACGTGGGAACATGCCCGAAGAAGGCGCGATACCAACAAATGGCGAGGATGCTGGTTCACTTTCGCGATTCTGGACAGAGGAAAAGGGTGGCGAACGCGTGCACGGAAGAGGCATTCGAACGCTAAGCTTACCAATGACGAGGAAGCGTCCGGGGTGGGAGCTGGGGCTGGGCGGGGAGAGGGGTCGCAGTGGAGTGCGAGGCAGAGGGCGGCAGGGCCCCGGCCTGAAGCACCATGAGTGGGGAGCAAGGCTTAGTAGGTACCAGACTAGTTTAGTACGAGAGCGTTGTGATTACTCAATGGCGAAGATACAGTGGGCGACGTGTTGCTGGGGTGAGCCCCGGGGCAAGCCTACCCTACACCTAGGACATCGCCATGTGATTCCAATCAGGACGGATGACGAGCAACCAGCAAATCGCCGTGACGGGGATGCAAGGGGACTGAAGCTTCTGGAACGTATGAGAAGCTAAGCACGACCACGTCACAACATTTTGTGGGAATCCATCACGCCGGTGTTCCGTTCTTTGTCAATGCAGTGCCGTGCACGTGTTGTGCACGGCGGGAGATTCATTACTCAAAGGTTATTTTGTGCTGTAACTGACCGATTCCCCCAATCTCGACAATAACTTGATCTCCGTGCTTCAAAAACCCCGGTGGCTTCATGAAAAGGCCCACGCCGCCGGGTGTACCGGTCATGATTAAGGAACCCCGTTGGAGCGTCTGGCCTTGACTACAGAACGCAACCAGCTTACGCACATTGAAGCACAAGTCCGATGTGTTGGACTCTTGTCGCACCTCGCCGTTGACCAGCGTCTTGAGCGATAGATCGTCGGCGTCGCCCAGCACATGCGTAGCTACTAGGCAAGGGCCCAGAGGCGCATATCTGTCAAATGACTTGCTGAATGACCATTGCGGCACTGGACCAGCCTTGCCCGGTTCTCTCTGCCAGTCGCGTGCCGAGACGTCGTCGCCCGCGGTGTAGGCTACAACATGCTCGAGGGCGTCCTCTTCCTTGATGTCCTTGCCTGCCTTGCCAATCACCACTACCAGCTCGCCCTCATAATCGCACTGCTCTTGTGCAATCTTAGGTATGGCAATGTCCTCTCCCCAATCGGCCACCGTGGGCCCGGGCTTGGTGAACACGGTCGGGCATGTTGGGAGTGGTCGCCCTGTCTCGAGAACTGGAGTGCAGCAATTAGCTCTACCACCCCACGTGTCAGGTTCGCGGCTTGCCCAGGTCGATTCTACAAGCACGGGGTTGTGAGGATTGCACTTACTGTGCGTCGTGTAATTGAGTCCGATGCAGCGGATGATAGGCACATCGGCTTCAGTCAGAGGGCCCAGGAGCTTGCCCACGCTCTCAATACGCTCCGTCTTCTTGACATCAAATATACAAGACCCCTCGAGCACCTTTACCTTCAGAGCGCCGCGGATAGCTAGCACACCGACATCCTCGCCGCCCTCAATTACAGGATCGCCGTATTTGGCAACGCCAGTCTTGTCGTCCCGTGGTAGGTATCGCACGAGCCTGTTCCAGGGCACACTGGGCTTCGGAGGAGCCATTTCGGACAAGAGCCACGCGCACGAGCAGGGCAACAAAATAGGCGGGGTGTGGTTTATAGGGCGCTGGCGCGTGAGTGAATCCGAACTCTCGTTGGGCACGATTATGCGGCAATCACGGGGCAAGGAACAAAGTAGGTAGAGAGACGATGACCAGCAAATGGAAGTTGATGCAACGATGATTACTGCATTGGCAACCCCGTTCTATTTACTTCAATCTCGCAATCTCTCCTTGTTCACCATTCAGTGTGGAGCTGTGCCCTCGTTGCCGAGAGGCTCAGTCTCAAACGCGTGGAAACCGAGACTACGGATGGTCAAAGCCTAGAGAGAAAGCGGAGGGAATCCGCAGAAAATCCCGAATCGAAATCGTTACACGGACCGGTCACGGATAGGGTGGAGAGAGGACGGGGCGCCATATCTGTGCTTGCCACCTTACCCGGGCAGACCTCCAGGCAGCTGGTGGTATGCCGTTTCTCAGCCCAAGAACACGGCTTGATCATTCCCGTCATACGTTAGCCCGGTTCCCTCATGACCGGCACGGCATGGGCTGGTGTGGCAAGTTTCCTGTAGGAGGGTCTTCGGGAGCCGAGGATTGGACTGGACAGCGAGCCAAAGATGACATGTTTTTGTCGGCATGGCTGCACCCAAAGTTGCGTATCCGTGCTTCCAGCACCTAGAACCCTGTGCCTCCGTCGAATGGCTACTTTGATTACCAATTACTCATGTGATCCGATAATCTACCCTCCATGTACCTATGTTGATCACTCCGTGAGGTTTAAAATCGACGGAACCAACGCCCAGGCGTCGCCACGCGTTTCGTGTGCTGTCGGGGCTACAGAAGACGTAAATCAAGACGAGGAACCCCTAACTTACCAATTTCTCTTACGGATCACAGATTCATTGCCCAAATCATGCCCATTCCTGAGGGAGACCACCGTATTCGCCTGCTCCGGACGGCTTTTGTCGTATACTACCATGAGGATTTGAGCAAAGCGAGGGACTTCTTGGCGGATTTTGGATTGGAAGTCGCAGATGATAGAGGTGATGAGATTTTCTACCGCGGCTACGGGGCTGAGCCTTTTGTGTACGTTGCACGCCAAGCCAAAGAGAGCAGCGAGTTCGGCGGTGGCGCGTACGAGGTAGAGTCGAGGGACGAGCTGGTGAGGGCGTCCAAGCTACCCTCGGCTTCAGAAATCACTGCTCTCAGCGCGCCAGGAGGAGGCGAAATTGTAACTTTGGTAGATCCGATTGGTCACAAAGTGCATCTTGTCTACGGTCAGACTCGCCGCAGCCCAGAAGACAAGCACCTCGCGAAGCTCACGGTCAACTATGAGGACGAGAAACCACGCAAGGGCAAGTTCTTGCGATTCAAACCTGGACCCGTGCCCGTCCACCGCTGGGGTCATTACGGCGTGACGTACCCCGAGGGTTCGTATCAGACCATGGTGGACTGGTACACTCAAACACTCGCTCTAGCTGCGTCCGATGTCGTCTACAAGGGCAATGATCCCATTACTTGCTTCTTTCACATCGACAGAGGCCTTGAATTTACCGATCATCACGCCTTCTTCTGCAAAAAGGCGAAGCCAGGCGAAGAGCCAACCGTTGCCCACGCTGCATTCGAGGTTCATGACTTTGACACCCAGCAGCTTGGTCACCAGTATCTGGCGGATAAGGGTCACCAGCTCTGCTGGGGCGTTGGCAGGGTAAGCTACCAAAGCACTAGGCCCTGAATCTGGCGTTCAACGGATAATATCGCGATCCTCGGCTAACCGCTTCTTCATGATAGCACGTCCTCGGGAGTCAGATCTTCGACTACTGGTTTGACTCTAGCAAGTTTGTATTAGTAAGTAGCCGAATCCCATCGATGGCAAACTAGTACACCTCGTTGTTAATTTTCTCCTGCTAATTGTCCGGAACCCCCCAAATTAAATACTAGCTAACAGATGGTGCTAATAGGAGCATTATGCTGATGGGGATCTCGTCAACTCCGCGACTAAAGTTGCCCACCTCCCAGCTGGACCGGAAGCATTGTCGATTTGGGGTCCTCCCGTGCCTCCTGTATTCTGAGCCATCTGATGTTTCCGTTTCTGTCGTTTGTTCTATTCTTTTCTATAACTAGACTGGTAAATCACATAGTGAAATGTCATGAAACAGGTGCCTAAGGTTGTTTTTCGGCTTTCTTGTAACAGGAGGCGCATGCGTTCTGAGGTCGAGGCCAGCGCTCACCACCTTCTCGACCAGCCTCCGCATCAATTCCGTGACAACCTTGAGCTGAGAAGCTAACTCCGATGTCGAAATTTTCATGTGTTTGCTTGTACATCAACTTCGCCGCATATCGTTTCCGCATGACGACCTAGCCGTACACGACAGAAGGTTTGGACAGGAATTTGCGGGCGTAGCGGGTATGGAGCCTTTGAGTTGGCAGTCAAACGTATGAGTGGGTCAAGCCAATCTCCCCAACTCAGCCAACAGCACTATAAAGGCTCACAACCGTTGTGGGAAAACCTCCACGAACGATAAGATAGAGCCAGCCTCAACAAGCCAGCGAAACAACCGAGGTCTCTCTTCGTGACGAAGAAACACCCGGCATCCAGCACCAAGCTACTGAAGCCTATAATATCAATAACATCGCCATTCGCAAGCAACATCGGCTTCGTGGAAACCCCATCGGCCCGGGTTGAAGAGCGGAAATAGCAAGATAGGTAGGTAAAAGACGCTGCCCACGCTGTCGAATCAGAAGGCGTCTTGTGAAAAGTATTAAACTTGTTTTTTCTGCCTTAAGAAGGTGCGAGATTCAACCTTATCGGAGCCTCGACGCGCCTTCTTTGCAACTGATACTACGAGTCTAGGCCACCTCCATGAGCGACCTCTGAGCCTGAACTCATGAGGGTCGCCGTCAATCGAGGAAGGGGAAGCGAACTTACCTACGTTAGCCTCTTTAAATGCTGATGCTATTTTCCTTAGGACGCAAACGCAACAAATCCGAGCATAATTCTCGCCCACATATAAGAACACGGGAAGCTATATCTGAACTGATCTGGGACGAGCCTACACAGAAGCTGGGTAGCAACTCTTGGTTTTATTATCCCTGAAATGTTCTGATGGCATTCAGTGTCGACAACATAGGCAAGATGTCGTTTCTCCAACTTCTCCAGCACACCCTCAGACAGTATGGTGTGCCCTCCGACTTCACTGAGACATCGGATCAGCATGGGATGGTCGCAGCAGAGCAAACGACGGCAGAATCCGTCGCTAACTTGGTCGACCCGACGAGAGCATGTGCCCTAATCAATCACTTCTCCAATACGGTATGTTGGGATGCGGGCCGTCTCGTCGCTAATCAAGACTCACATTGCTTGCAGCTTGACAGCATACTCCATTTCGTCACCGATGATCAAATCAAGCGGCTACTTGAACTTGTTCGGTCGGGGAGAAACATTTCGCCTATTGGTATTAGCAACGAACGCGGCAACACTCACTTAGCTCCGGCAGAGAAGATTCTCTTGCACCTTGTTGTCGCCATTGGTGGCCAGGCACGTTGTAAAGACGACGTCCACACGCTCTGGGCGCAGACGCATTTCAGCTATGCTCAGAGTCTCGTTTTCAACGGTATGCTCCAGGATTATAGCCTTGACATGGCTGCAAATTTCGTCTTGATGGCATATTACTTGTTTGGGACGCGTCATCGTGATGTCTCTACTATTTACCTCGGTGTAGCAAATAGGGCGCCAGTCATTTTGGGACTGCATTTGAGTGGCTCTCAGACTGATATGAGCCACGAGGACAAAGAACAAAGGTGCGTGCCTTAAGAGAGGGCCCAGTCAGTTGAGACCGTGGAATGAGATTTCGTTGACCAAACAATACAGACAGAGGGTATGGCAAAGTCTTAACATCCTCGATGTCTACCTGAATGCTATTCTCGATCGGCCATGTTGCCGTCTCTCAGAACCGGAGTCTCAGCCTGCACGCCAATGTGAGGGTCCTTCTCGAATGGAAGGGGGCCATACGGCTAGTTGGGCCAACTACGAAATGTGTCGGGTCCTGCTCCAAGTACCCCAAAGTCTTACCGGTATGCAAATGCCCCCCGAAACAAAGGATGCCGAAACATTCCTGGCAAAGCTTCGACAATGGGCGAGTGCGTTACCACTGAAGCTCAGGTTACAGCTGCGACAGAAGGGCAACACCTTTGACGCTGAAAGTAGGCGCATGAACATCAGGAGTCTTTATTGTGCGTCCTCTTACTACAACGCCGTAATTGTAGTCACGAGGTCAGCCCTTGCGTCAAGTGTCATTTCATCGCTCCCTGTAAGGAGTTCGACGAGACAAGCTGCCGGTGCCCTTGACATGTCAAGAGGGGAGAAACTGGAGGAACTGTCGCGCATTTTGGCTGAGACTTGCGTCAGTGCAGCTGTTCACATGATGCAGGTTTGCCGTGACGCCGTCTACCTTGGCTTGTTGTTCGGGAACACGTGCATTTTGCAGTGAGTTGGGCTTATCATTCCATATCTGGCAAGCAACTTCAGCCCGGAACCTGTGGACGCTAATTGATCACAGATCGTGGATATTTCATTCTGGCCTGGTTCTGGGCTTCTCGATGCTTATTCCGCGTGAGGCGTGGCACCCGGAAGCAAGGGAAGCCTTCTTGTCAACAGAGGACATACTTGGAAGACTATCAAGACGCAACCCCCAGGCTCGCAGGACCCTTCACCTACTTCTCCGCCTGGAAGAAGCTATCAACTCTATCGACTCTATCGACTCTGTCGACTCTAGGTATGGACTAGGGCTCGATGAGTTCCGAATGTAGCGTGATTCTTAGCTCACGCATGCTAAACTCGTTAGTAATGGCGATGTAGACGACGAAAGATCACACGGAATTACCACCGCGGAGGCTATGATCTCAGCAAACAACGCTAGAGAGACGAGAGCCAACTTGAGCGCGGGCTCCCTGGAAGGAAACAAAGTACCTAGTGGAGGAATATGGGACGCGACTCCCCAGACCCTCCCAACGGGCTCAGGGACTCCCCAACCCTTCAGCTTCGCAGGGCTTTTGCATGACTGTTCATATTCGTTTGATCCTCTAACGCTTTTCCAAAAATAGTTTGGCTTACCTGCTAATGGAATGATGAAGCTGTGGAGATGCAATATGGGTCCTGTGGTAGCGGATAAAGTGGCGGGTGGTTGGGGCATAGAGGAAGTAAGCAAATCGGGTGATGTAGGTTCTCTAGATAGAGGGAACTACGAGACTGGGTTTTAAGAAAGTTTAGCCACCATCATTCGAAAGTGCCCTGTAAGATATAAGATGTTCCGCAATAATCATGACCCATGTGACAGATTCGGAGACAGTGCACAGTTTCGAAATCCACCGTGCAACCCAGAAGCACATGTTCTTCCAACCCTCGACTCGAGACGTTGCCGCTTGGTCGACATGCAGAGCAGACCTCTCTCCCAAAATCCAGCGCGCCCTCCCAAGCGGATCAGAGTAACTCAAGCCTGCGATAGATGCCGCCAAACCCGCCGAAAATGCGACTCCAACGTTCCAAAGTGTGCTCCCTGTGAGAGTCAAGGGAACGAATGCTCCTACGCAAACACCAGAAGAAAGTGTGGCCGACCTAGTGGCTACACGTGGGCTCTAGAGATCATTATAGCTCACCTCCTGAAAGAAGACCCGGCAGTCAACAATGTCATAGGCCATTTCCTGAAACGCTATATGGACCCATTGCAGGGAACTGGAGCGAAAACCTACAACGACCACCGAGTTCAACAGCTTCACGTTGCTTGGAAAGAGAGCGGAATCCTTGCTCAGGTTAATCAGTTTCTGACGAGCGAGAATTCGTCACCAAACATCGATTGCGTCATGCATGGGACGAGCAGTCTTCACGGCGGAGAGGCTCTTGTAGTGGGGAGTTCAAAATCGGAACGTTGGAATGAAAGCACGGGCCAGCTCAGCATAGAGAGTATGGAACAGTGGCGTCTACTCTGACGAGTAGTCGCTTGGACCCCGATGGGTGGGAACCGGGATAATGGATGTAATGATACTCCGTAGAGCATCGATCAAAATGATTGACCAATCGGAAGGAATGAGGCCCACGGATTTAAAAAGATCTCAATGTTTGTGACGTCTCGATTGGCTGGTCGCTTGATCGACGTTGGCACCCCAGAAGAAGCAGCTTACGGCCCGTATGTCGGTCTTCTGCATTTCGCAATGCGATGCATGAGTATAAGGTGGCGGTCAGGCTCTGAAGTGGAGAGCCGTCAAGTGTTCTTCCCCGTGGGGTCTCCACACTCACGCTCGGATCTAGAGTCGGCTTATGATTCGCCAGCGTACCTTCAAAGTGCCCCGAATGCCGGTGCGACGGTGGTGTAAGGCAATATTCCGAGCTGTCGGATATGGTGGTTTGGCGGCGCGAGCCTAAGCTTCTTGCCACAGAAAGCCCTTCCATACAGGAAAACACGGCTGCTTAGACGCTGAGAAGTGCAGGATGTGGTCTTGAGTTCGATATAAGCTGAGGAAATCTGCAACTACTAAAAGACACTCCTTTGGCCGAAGCCCTATCTTCACCTATTTCGCTGTTTAAGCCACCTGGCAACGCCCGTTTTCAAACTCTATGAGATCACAGCCCGCAATGGCGCCCAAAACAGCTTTCATCACAGGCACCAATGGCATCACTGGTACAGCCATTATCGAGAAGTTGGCAGCCACCGGAAAGGAGGAGTGGTCGAGCATCGTGGCATCGTCATTATCACCTCTGAAAACACGCGTAAAAGACAACCGCCTGTCCTTCGTGCCTCTGGACTTCACAAAGCCTAGCGAAGAACTGGTGCCTCTCATGAAGGACACATGCGCGGAAGTTACGCACGCCTATTTCTCGTCCTACGTCCACCATGATGATTTTAAACAACTCAATGAGGCCAACGCCACGTTGTTCGAGAACTTCCTCGACGCTCTCCTCGCCGTTGCCCCCAAGTTGGAAAGCTGTGTCTTGCAAACAGGGGGCAAGCATTACAATGTCCATCTAGGCCCTGTGCCCTCCCCGGCCCGAGAGGCTGAACCACGCCGCGAGCCGCCCCTGGGAAATTTTTACTTCCACCAGGAAGACTACTTGATTTCCAGACAGCGTGGTCAGCCGTGGAGATGGAACGTCATTCGCCCCGAAGCTATCATCGGCCACACGGTTAAGCCCAACGGCATGAACGAAGCCCTTACCTTGGCACTGTATTTCTTGGTTTGCAAGGAGCTTAACAATGAAGCGATTATGCCGACAAACCAGATCTACTTTGAGGGTTACGATGACTTCAGCGACGCCCGACTCATAGCCGACATCACTATTTGGGCGTCTACAAATCCCAGAGCTGGAAATGAGGCATTCAACGTAACCAATGGCGATTACTTTTCTTGGAAGTACATGTGGCCTCGAGTTGCGAGTCATTTTGGAGCATCAGCGTCGCCAGACCAAGACTTTAAGCTTCCAAGGCCCAAGGCTGGCACCACGCAACTGGAGTTCAGCCTTGAGGAGTGGGCCAAGGACAAAAAGGAGGTTTGGGATCGCATCTGTGATAAAGCAAAATGCCCAGAGGCTAAGTCCTCGTGGAAGGCTGCCACTTGGGCTTTCCAGGATTGGGTTTTCCAGCGCGGGTGGAGTGCTACACTCAGCGTTAACAAGGCTCGCGAGTTTGGCTGGACAGGACACATCGACTCATTCGTTTCGTTGAAGGACGCTTTCGACAGTTTCGTTCATATGGGACAAATTCCAAAATTTCAATGAGGATAGTGGGGCTTGTGGAACTCTGGACAAATGCGCACATGTCGTTTATGTCTAATACCATTCATACAATTGATGAGCTTGACTTTTTCCTGCGCCGATTCCAGCTACACCTGCGAACTATCCACGGATCTTGGTAGTAGAATGAGGGATTTGAACACAAACTTGTTCAACACCCCTCACTCAGAAGTCATCGCAAGAATCTGGTATGTATAGAAATGCCCGCACATGAATCAGGGTCAGTTCTATCACACACAAGCTTGAGGTGGGAAAGTTTGCAGAAATGGGTAACTTGGAATTACCAGTAAATTTCTACGGGTATTATAGAGCCCGGGATCATGCTTCGCATTCTACCCTCGATCATTCATGGTAATCTGGAGCTAACTTGTGACGCATCAACACGTTGCGATCATGTCCGAGTATGACTTTTCCGGCGGTTGCCTTCTGCAACATATGAACCATCTGATTAGATTCAGACCAGGCCGCATGATCTCTGGTCAGCCAGCCCTGAGTGCTGAGATTGTCATAGTTCTCCTGCACGATATACTGATCTGAGGTAAAAATCCAGGTGCCGCTGTGTTTCAAGTTGACTTGGAGGACACAAAGACCGGGTGTATGACCCGGGCACAGATGGATGGTAACTCCGCGTGCCAAAAGGATACTGTCGCCATGCAGCGGCTTCCAATTGAGGTCGAACTGAAGATAGTGAGGCAGATAGACACCTGTAGAGGCTCATTAGCTTGTCTTAAACCCTGATATGGGTTTCGTGTGCCCTACCTAAGTCCGTTTTGGTCGCTACGCTGCAGAAGGCGTGCTTGAGCTCCAGCTCATGCACATAAATTGGCACATTCGTCGATCGGAAGTTCTCGAGACCTCCAGCATGATCTAAGTGCAAGTGTCCAATGATAACGCCTTTGATGTCTGCGATGTCATGACCAGTCTTTCGGATAGCTGCATCAAGCTCCAGATCCTCGGAGTGCTCCCCTCTAGCGAAGATGTCGGCAAGTTGAGGGCCCCACACTTCGGGATAGTCCTTTCCGGCACCTGTTTCGTACAAAAGCAGCCCTTCCTCTGGATGCTCGATCAGTGCAGAAATCATGACCAAATCCCTCCTTTTACTTTGTGAAACTGGGTGGCTAGCGGTGGCGACATTCCCCTACCACCCGTTGAGGCATGCGTTAGCATCGGTACCTCTTCCCTATGGCCACCAGTGAGTCAAACTAACAAAAGGAAGAAAGATGCCTTCATCGGCAACGAGGTTGCCAACGTGGAGCAACCACATTTTAGTACCCTGGATTGTCAGCTTAAGTCCCACAACGCATGCTTCGCTCGTTCAAGATGGTATGAGCATGCACTCACATCCGGGGCCACTTGGAATGTGGGCTGCATTGTGTCAAGTCTGAGAAGAATAAAGAGTTGTGATTTCAAGACGAGTCTGTCTTCTGATTACGATGAGTAGCTATCCGGGTCTGGGGACTCCCACCGAATTTAAGTAAGTTCGAGACCCCAATATGTGCCCGCGACCCTGCTGCCAGCTCTATCGGATATACATCTGACTCGGGGAACTCCAGAGGGACCATCCCATACCTGGAGTACAGATCCTGCGGCTGTCCCGTCTCACTAGACCCGACACGGAACGTGTATCGCGCTTGCGGGAAAAGTGGCGAACAATCCGGGGAAAGTGTGTAAACCCGTAAAGAAAACACATCAATGACAGCCCTAGGAAAGACAAAGTACCGACATGAGTCTATTCGCTTACCAGGGTAATAATCTACCCACAATCTTCAATTTAGCGGTGCGCCTCTCTATTGAGAGTAGACCATGGTCTCGTGTAAAGCTACCTCAAAAGTGGCCAGTCCATGATTTGGCTAGCGCCCCACGTCACAGGACTTTATTGCACCGCAGTGTGGCTCACTTTACTCCATCCCGAAAGGGCACTCGTAGACGGCACCACGGCTTCTAAAATGCGCTACTGATCGGTCAGCACCCAACGTCAAACATGGAACGATGTGCATAATCTGGAAACCCTCCAGATGCTCAGTCAATGAGTTCGGGACTTAGTTATTTGTACAAATGAGTTCACGGTGATTCAATAATACGGCGGTAGGTGAAGGTTTCTTGGACAGCACTGACAGGCACCCGGTGACCAAGCTGCCTCGAGCCACCTCACGTAGGCTAGGCTAGCGGATGACTTTCCATACATACGTCAGACTCACTTCCCAGTATCAGATGTGAACATCTGGAGGTATTCAACAGCATAGAGCTGCTCCTTCTGCTCTGGTCTTTGGGCAGTGCCTGATAAAGCTGAACGCTCCACAGCCTTGCAATCTGCGCCAAAAACTATGCAAACTACTTGACTTATGAGTCTCAACCATCAAAGGCTCCATGAAAAGGATAGAAATGGTTTACTTCGTCTTGTTGGTTGGGATTGCTGAGTTGTGCCCGGTTCAAGCTCCTGTTGTGATAGTAGCGGGATACCTAAGCTGCGCTATGCCTCATCGCTGACTGTACCACCGGCCACAGTAGCCAGCAAGTACAGGTTTCTCGGCAATTTGCATGTCTATGTAAACCTTGGCGCGTGTCACGAGAACAAACGAGCCAGCCTGGATGGCGGTATTGCTTGGTGAAGTATTTAACATGAGGCGGCATGAATGCCGTTCCTCGTATAAATGTGCTAATTGGGGCTATATTGAGGCTATGTTGAGGCCGTTAAAACTTTATGTTGCTACCTATAAGACTGCATTCGGTCAACGAGTGATTATTTCTTGATGGGAAGCTGATATCACAATGCCTGTCGTTGCGGGTAGTGCATATGTCCGACTTCCCAACACAAAGAGGCGATTGAAATTGATACATGAGCTCTCAATCTACGGCCCATGTTCGTCACCCATTTTCATGTCCTTTGAGTAACTCGCTCCAAAGGTATGGTCAGTACAACTATGGTGATGGTCTCAATTGAGGTGGCGGCAGCCGAAGGGGCCCGCTGCGATCGATAAAAGCGGCAATTCTCAGTCCGCTTCGCAAATTCCCGATTATCCGTCCCCAGATAGCTCCCTTGTATCTGCTAATATGCACTAGCATGGCGTAAGTGCTGCAGGTTAACATTAATTCCTCAATAACCCGGCACCAGGGAAGAGAAAGATACCTGGCTCATGTCTGGAAACTGTTATAAAGTATCGCAGGGGTGATAGCGATAGTTGGGAGGTATTTGAGATACGATCGAAGAAAGAAGCATGCCAGTTGTGCTAAGCCTGCAACACAGACTCCCCTTGTTCAAGATGGAGCAAAGAGATCTGCGCGTCCTGACCCAAATTCCGAGGGCACCTCGCCACGTGGACTTGACGGCGACTGTTGATGAGTGGCGTTCTCGGTTTCCAGGAGCACGTCTCGGAGGCCTGCCGATTGGGACGAGTGCCACAGGTAGCTGGATTGGTGGACCAGCTATCGTGCATTTTGGCGGCAGTTCACCGACATGGAAAGCAACATTGAGGCAGCATATCCAACTTGAGAACGATGTACGAATCATTCTGGAGCTTCTCATGGAAGATCAAGAGTGTCATGCGGACTCATTTTACGCCCTAATGTCGTTCAGTGTCCAGCAGGCGTTGTGAGAATGACGTTCATTAGCGTAGCTCACAGCCGCATGTGCCAGCCCTTGTTTAGCCATCCACAGGTATATCCTCAATAGTGTCGATGTCCCTGAACAATGAGCAAGGCCGTTGGCAAAGGCGCCAATCAAGCGTGACTTTGGGCACGACGCAAAGACTGGCCCCCGATGTCGCGCACTGGAAAAAAAGAGCAACGCACGCCATTTACATCATTATGTCTTTATAACTCATCTCTTTCCAGCATCTGCGGTGTTCGTAGCGTCCCATCATGTTGTAAAGCTTCATGAGAACCATCCCAAGCTTCACTCCATAGTATGAACACAATGACTCTGATAATGGGAGGAACATGTCAACTAGTTCCAAATAAAGCGGCGATTCGTTCCAGCGTTACGTCACATATAATGTTCCTCGAACCAGTGACTGTGGCGGAATGGGTGTTTGTGCAGGGTTAGTGTTCCATCGGGAGAATATGCGCTGCCGAATATGCGCAGCCCTGGTGGGGTAGCTGTTCAACGTTTCTTGGCAAAACCCAGCGCTGCGGGACAGGGTTGTGGAACATCGCCGGGTTTTGGCACATTTGACCTACGAAGACTGAACGGAGACACTTGTGGCTCCCAGCTTGCTACTCTATCATGCACGTTGATAGTGGTTAACAATGAGGGTAAGATAAACATACAAGATGGCCCCAATGATACCGCAACGCATCCCAGAATTTTGGAAGGAATCCTGCGAGTCATGACAGCTGACTACGGGCTTGGCTGATATCAACAAGGTTCCACCCCGCAGGGATAAGGTCATTTGCTTCAACCTGTCCCAGACAGAGACAGTACTGTACGCGGTGATTGGGGAGTATGCGATTCAGGCAGTACAGCCCCGCTTGCGAATGCGAGCTATGAGGATCTGCAAGTAAGACATAGAGTGGGTATCGGCTATCGTACTGATCGTCCTTTGGTCAACGACGTGGAGTATGTGACGCCGAATCACTTGGACGACATCATATCTCCAAAGGTGTGATGCAGAGACGCCAAACGACCTTAGCAAGGTTGAGGGAGAAAGATGAGAGAGTGTTATCTTGAAGTCAGCATTGCTTCCTTAGAGACAGTGCAATATCCAGGGGGAGGGAGTGAAACAGATCTTTCACTGGAGAACGAGGACTGTTGAGACTACAGAGCACCTCTTATTCTCTATGCAAAGCGCTTTCTCGTTACGAGATAAGAATTGGCGTTGTCATCAACTCCTCGGAAGGGAATACTACCTTCTTTCTTCAGTCACGCATTGTCCTTGGCGAATCCTCCTGAGCGACGCGCTCATCCCTTTCCTGAATGCCGAATTGCTGAAGACTGTCGTCATCCTGAATGAAAATGTCATGGACTCTGTTTGTAACAGAAGATTCGAAGTATATAAAGCCTCGGTTTAGGTCCTCGTTGTCAATTTCAACTTCAGCATCGACCGGCTCACCACGCCTCGTGTACGCGCAACACCCTAGAATCACGGCATACCCCCCAACTTTCATAACTCTTCGAATTGTCCGCCATGCCAGGAAAGGGCTCTGTATTCGCTGCTGCCCTGATTGGGGTAGCACATGCTCAGGACTGGTTCTGGGTGCCTCCCGGTCTGACCGGCAACTTCTGCGACGGCATCAGCCGACCAGACTGGGACGAATGCGAGGCCAAATATGTCGACGACTTGATCAACACGGAGCTGCGCATCGGTCCTGACTTTGGAGACGGTGTAACATTTACCTACGACAACTGTGAAATGAAGTACATTCAATGCACTTCCTCCGGCTACGAATGGGTTGAGGAAAACCCAGCCCTATTTGCAGGCCTCAAACGCAATTGTGGCGGTCTCGGCGCTGCGGGTGTGCAACGCCAAGGAGACTTGTGCTTGGTTGTCCAGGATCCCGCGGCACGATTGACCGATCGCACCTCTCGCAAGCGCGGATTGGATGAGCGAGGGGAAATAGTCGACCAGCCCGCCTGGCCTGCGTCGCAAAACGACAACGAGGAAAATGATGATCGCCCTGCTGCTGGCGACAAGGTCGAACGTGCCCACCCCAAGGACATCAGTGTCGCTAGGGACCTCAACGACGGGTCTGCATCCCTTGAGCGCCGCCAAGAATGCTCAGGTGGGGGTACGTGCTACAGTTACGACCAGAGCGGATTTGCCGTCAACATCCGTGGCCCAAGGCAGTTTGTGTGCAATGATATCCTCCCTGATGGTGCTTCGTGCTCCAAGACGAGGTCTGTCACCATTACAGAGTCCTATAGTGTTGGTTTCGATGTCACCGCTGGCCTAAAGGACGCAGTCGATATTGGAGCTTCCTTTTCGTCCGAGTACAGCGAGGCTGTTGAGACGTCATTGAGGACAACTATTACTGTCGACTGCCCTGGCGGAAGTGGATATATTGTCTGGTATCCTCTCATGCAAGTCTCTTCCGGTCAGTGTAACAAGGGAACGTGCAGTGGCGGATACTGCTTCACTGAAGAGTTTGAGAGCTGCTCGATCCAAAGACCAACTCAACCGAGTGAAGGTACTCTGAGTGGAGAGTATGCCTATGAGTGCATTTGAACCATCGAAGAGACCAAGCACGGGAGTAGGCTATGATGGGGAAACAGGGGCTTGTTAGATTTGTGACTTGTAGCCAAGTACTCATTGATGACTGTATATCTTCAGAGCCTTTCATAAATATTCTATGATCAGCATAATAGGCCAACCTTGATGAGGACTTACCGGTGTTCAACGACCCCTGGGGAATGAACTTGAATCTACAGCCAGTCCACCCTAGTGACATATCGGAGAAACATTTCTTGGTTCTCCCTAAAGCTCGGACATTTTGCTCCCTCCAAGGGAACATCGCTTTCTATAACATTAATGTCCCAGTTGAACAAGAAGAGTATATCGCCGATACCCAAGAGCTCGGATTCTCGCCCAAGCTAATTTAGCTGCGCTCTACAGAAAAGCAGAGTGATGTTATCCAAACAACGTCAGTCACAAGAATATCCGGTATGACATTCTTTCACAAGACCCGTATTAGCGCCTGGCTACCCGGTGCCGGTTTTACGTAAGTAATTCTCGCTGCTTAGAAGCTTGGCATATACAACGGATGGCGTTCAGGCGAAATGAAAGTATTTTCATCAGGCGGACGACGTCTCCGGATCGTTCGTGCATTGGATTTTTACTTTACGAAGACATATAACAGAAGTCTTCACTCAAAGTGGCACTAGAGGTTATCGTGCCATGTTTGCATACCTTTTGAGCGACAAGGCGAGGCATCTTCGAACACTGAGGTAGTATCCAGGGTTGCTGTCGTGTGCCGTTAGTGAGTGCACCGCTCGAAACATAGCTCTCGACCATTCAGGGTCCTGTGTATTTATTGCGGGGTGGGAATAGACGGTCTGTCGTGAAGTTTGATCTGTCATTGAGCAAGGTTCGGTAAGCTCCATTGCCCCCGTGGCAGCCGGTAGACCGCCAAGACACTACAAAGTCCGAGGTTTGCATGCTTACACGGCGACCAGAAACCGTTGTGCATGTCTACCATTAGCTGCTGGAGCCTGGACGCCAGTCGAGTCAAAATTTGCCTGCCTCTTCGGTAACCCTTACCTGGTCCCAAGTGCCTTCCGACCGTGATAATGTAAGCTTGTCATAGGGGCCAAGGAATCATGACGTCGGCATAAAACGAGCTAGATCCTTCGGACTGGCGGGCTGCCATTTTAGGCCTAACCTAGTTTTGAATCTCATTGAGAAGGCCAAGCCCTCTGTGGCGCGTAGTGCCGCAAGCCAGATCCTTCGGGGCGATGAGCTGCTTTATCTCGTGGCCTATACCCCTGGCCCTTCTAGTTCCGTCTCGTGAGACTAGCTTCTTTACAGCGTATGTGGAAACGGCTCGTTGGCTTCACGCAGAAGTAGACGTTCTAGGCAACGACCATATGGGGTAGTAGTGCAATATTGAAGATCAGTTTGACCAATTATATGATCTACGTAAACTTTGGGAACTCTGGTGGCTAGACGCTGGTTGTCATCAGACGAGAGCCAGCCGAGGTTGAATCAACATGCCATTAAGAGTTCGCACTTTCGTCGAAAACCCCTCCTTCACCTTGAAGGTCTAACCCCCTGGGTTTGTCTGGAGGCTCCCACTCGGGTTCCAGGGAAACTTGTTAATAGCAATCTCCCCTATGAAGCTCCCCAGATCTGGGGAAGCCTGACTCATGTCGTAAAGACAGACTGGCTGCTCCGTGCCGAAAGTATCCTCCTCGACGATTGTCGAAGTCTCATCAAATGACAACCTTACTCCGTGGATTGTGCGTCGGCTTACATCACCCGCAAAGTAGTTCTGCGGTGCAACGGCAAAGGATGTTGTGGCGGTTGTCGTGACGGTGTTTGGAAGATCTGCTGTGTTGGGTAAATGATGTGTGCCGAGGTTGACATAGCTATCGCGACTTGTTAGGCAATTGCATTCGGCCATGAAAAGAATTGGGATTGCTTACAGGACAATGTCTTCTTGTTCGAGACTTTCGCTGTTGAAAAACTTATTGAAGTCAACAGCGGGATGATGCGGATCGTAGCTGTTGTAGGCATACGCGCTCTTAGGTTCCGTATCGTGACGCTGGAGAGCATACAAGTGATGGTTGGCCCAATTGGCTGCCTGACCAAGGGCTGTAGAAGATTTCACGGTCAGATGAGCAGCGCTCCCGCTGTCTGGGGTTAATGTTAGAAATATTCTAGACCCGTCGGCACCCGTCAACATACTTGGAAAGATACGATAGCCTGGAGCCTCTCCGTAGGAGTTCAGCTTGTCTTTGTTGACGACAGCGTAAGATGCGGCCCCATTTCGGGCCCAAGTAATCTTGCCATCATCTTCGTTCGTGATATACGTGTTTTCAACCTTCATGGTGTTGAGAGGCAAGCCATCCGACCAGGGGTAGCTATTTCTTATCAGCCCTTCGTGTTCCAGCTCTGAAAAGCGAATACCTACATCTTAGTGCTTGGAACGAACTCCGATTTCAACAAACTGTTCTTCTCCCCCTTGATGTCGAAGTCGACCTTGAAGTTAATGACGTGGTCGTGCATGGAGCCGGAAAGATTGTCGTAAATGTGGAATCCGTAATCACCGTCTCCCGACCAAAACGCTCCTTGGATGTATCCCGAAGCTCTGACAGTTACCGCGATGGATCCGTCATAGTGAAACGCATACTCAAACAGATAGTCGTAGTTGCCAACAGTTGAGACAGCACGCACGACAAAGGCAATGTTCTTTGTGGCAGAAACATAGGTACCAGTCAAATGACGTTGAATGGGATACCCGGTATCGTATTCGAAGAGACATAAGCTGTTGGGATGTATGTGCGTCGTTTCGCTGATGTAAAAGCTTGTGTTGAGATACGTGGCATGGGAAGGGCAGTCGAACCCGTCGACGAGGTTCCACTGGCTGGTGCCCATGCCGTAAGAGGAATCAAGGTATGCTGAGTTTGCGTGCAATGGATCCTGGGACGCGTAATGCGCTAGCGCTTCCTGGAGCCCGAGCTCGTAGATGAAGCGCTCGCCCTTGTATCTTATGTCGTGTAGCTGCATGCCGACCTCTCTGTGGTTGGAGATGTAGAAGCTAAAGTCCACTACGTTCCGTCAGCTGGCTCCAGTGGCTGATTCTCTTAGAAGGGAAAAACTCACTCCACTCAACGAAATTTTCTTCTCTATCGATGCCAAACCGTGGGCCATCAGGCTGGACTGAGACGGGCGGATGCAGTTCATCTCGGGGCAACTTTTCTCCCCGATGATCAGTGGACGTCCAAGCGCCGTCAACGACCGGCCCTGGCTTTCGCTTGATATCCTGTATGCCTGTCATGAACGCGTCTGTGGTAGGCCAGTAGTGACCGTCATAGTACCAACCGACCACCCGCCATTTCGATGGATCTCGGCCGGTCAGATCAACCTTGAACTGGAGGCTTGTGGGCAGAATAGTCTCCGAGAAGAAGTCCCCTGTATGTGCAGAGTAGAACTCGTTCCATTGATAGACCCTGTCACCACTGTGCATCAGCGGATCACTGCCCGCGATCAATAAGTTGTCGTCCTTGGCGCCTGTTGCAGTCTACCGGTGGTCAGCTACGCTTCGCGGGCCACGTAAAATTGTCAGCCGAACTCACTCCATTCAGAAGATCTTTCGTGATCTTTTTAATCTGGGTTCCTACTTCCAAGTTAAATGCCGCGATAGCCTCGCTGTCGGCATTGTATACCCTGGTACGGCCGCGCCCTGAGGTGAAGATGTGGTTCAGTTCCTTGTGTTGGCCCTTCGCATTGCTCAGGGGCAGCGGCCCAATCATATATTCCTGAATATATGGCTCGTCTTGCGAATTGAACTGCAGAGTTGCTCGAGCGTAGCGATCGGGAGTAGGTCCATTTTCGTCGAGGTAAGCCAGCGAATCCTTCTTGTCTGGTTGCAGAATGTCCATAGTCACAATGACATTGTCCCACCTAGATTTAGTTGCCACTTAGTATGCAAGTAACCGACTCGACGAATAAATGTATGCATGAAAAGACTTACGACGTGGAATTGACAATTGCAGTCAAGTTGAGATCCTCCTGCGCATGGAGATACGCGGTGACATCGGCGTACTCCTTGTCGGTGAGGCTCTGGAAAATGTTCTTTCGTGGCGCCGCAATCGCATTGTTCTGGCTGGGCTCACATTTCTCCGTCGAAGTAGAATCGTCTCGCGGTGCCCGTGGACGAGCCAGTGAATGTGACTGTGCAGCTGGCCGGCTAATATTTGGACGAGCTGACACGTGCACCACGATATGTAAAACAAACCCCAAGAGCTGTACAGCACGCATGATTGCTATTACACGGCAGCGAACGTCGTGAAGAGAGGATTTTCGAGTCCAGGTTGCCGGATGACCAGCTTTAATACGCCATGTTCTGTCTTACGAGTTCGGTCGCGAGGCCTTGCTTTTGGCCAATGCAAAGTGACAGGGCATGATCAGCAAGCGGTGGCTGCATTCACTGGAACTACAGCCATCGGATCTCCAGACGGTGAGCCGCGTAGCCGCGGGGAGCAACCGGAGTGCATCACAGGAGCCAATCAAGTGAAGAGAGCCCTGGGTGCCTTGGGATCGCTTGCATGATGCCCATGTTATTGGCAAAGGCTGAATGAATATATACGCTACAGCACATGATATTGGAAGGCTAGTGCGAGATCTGCATAAGCTGAGGGGGAAACCCAGGTGCCGGCACGCTATACGCGATCGTCGAGAGATCTTTCTGGAAGGAGAGCGCACATAACAGGCAATGATCTGCAACGCGGCACGCGACGGCCCGGGTCGGGCTCGAACATTTCGCAGAGAAAGCCAGGTCTACCAGTTAGCACCTCGTTTGCTTTTGCCAAAAAGGAAAACCAGGCTCACCAGGCAGCCTCCTTGCATCCTTGACTAATTACGAGCACGGCCACACAACGCAGGGGATGAGACAAGGCCCTCGACTCTTCCACGACTTCTTGAGACCATCAATTTCTCGACCAGCAGCTTACGCACACCGCGCAGGTAAGGAAATGATCGAATTGATGAGGCACATTTGGGACTTTGGATCTAAAAATAGGACAACGGCTTAAAGCGTGCTGACTTCTGTTTTCAAACTGCTTTTGTCGCTCCGGTTAGTCGAGCCCGGTCTAGTGGGAGGGTCGTCAGGAACTGAACCTTGTTGCTCGAGATAGTAGCCACAGTAAGTGGAGCACTTCCCTTATCGCAAGACTGTACAACTCATGTTTTTCCATTCCCCTAATAAGGAGGCCGATTACATAGCTAAGTGAGCAGTGTGAACGTGTAAGCAAGTGTTGGAGTTGACAAGCCTGGTCCAATAGTAACTCGCAACTTGCTCCCACTCCAGCCCAGTACCTAGTTTGAGATCAATTGGAAAAGCTTCAAAGTACTTGGCGATAGGAAATGTTCGAGATCGGCTGTAGCGCAACGACCCTCGTCAGGCACCAAGTAGCAGGATCCGGAAACAATGCCGCAGATATACAGGGAGGATTGCCACAGTCAGCCGTAGCTTCTGGCGACCAGAGGTCAGCCAATTGACACCACGCTCCCTCAACCTCGTTTGACACGCTTTTCAAAAAAGTGTTGTTGTACTGATATGGTTTCGATTCGAGTGATGAGAAATCTGCCATGGGCTGTCTCGCATCGCTACGTCATAATCGCGGGAGACTGCCCCCCACAAACGTAGTTTGACCTCTCTAAGTCGCTAATAGAGCGGAGAAGAGCATCCTTAATATTCCCTATCGATTATTGCCATATATTTGGTCCATGGTGTTCTTACATCCCCGTAGGTCTTTTTCGGCGATGGCGTAACTACCAATAGGAGCAACAATATTCAACGTCTTTCGAGAGAGGAGCACAGGTGTTGAAATCGTTCCAACGTAATCAATAAGAAAGGAAAAAAAAAGCCAACAATCCTTGAAGTATCAGAAAACTTTCCGCGGGCTCTAGCCTGTACCAGGAAGTATTATTCAAGTTAAATTTACGAAGTTTCTATCAGCACAGCCTCTATGTCCGCTCGTGTCCAGGGTAGGTCCACTCACTTCTAGCGTGTAGGAAACTTCCACCTTTTCATTATTCAAATTCCACTCCACCCATGGTGCTATTAAAGTAAAGCAATGAGAAAATTCGGCAGCCTCGGAGCTTTTGGCGATCTGCGAGCTTACCTGGAGGCAATCTTGGATATTGGAGTCCTTTCTTGTCCACGTGCAAAGTGAAGTGCCTGTTCTGTCTACGGTGTAGGGGAAATTGCCGCATTGGAGCGAGCTGGTGTATGATCAACACGCGATTGGGCTTATTTATCCATGTTCTAATATTTAAGGGACTCTGTGTACATGCTAAAGTACCATAAAGCTCGACAAGGACTTCGTCGCACTGATGCTACAGTGCTATGCCGTAGCCTCAGCAGGCGCTTGGTTTCGTGGTGTACTCCTTGGGAAGATTTACAGCTATCTCGAGCGCTGCCAGTGATTAATCAGGGCCTAAAACTTGTCACGCTTCGACTTCGACCCAGTCAAATCGTCACCAATCTCTCCATGTGCGTCCGATCTTTGGTAGCAAAATGGAATAATTTGACTGATGCCAAGACATTTAAATACTGCCTGCAAACCGTAGTTTTATATGTTGCTTCCCCATATACGGGTAACCTAGGTTCTCATCCCAGACAAGATGACAGACATCAAGTGCTTTTCTATACCCTCAGATTTGAGCTACCTTTTCCACCAAGGGGAGCGCCATGCTGCTATTGATACCGCACTTTCTATCGAGCTCGGCTGCAAGGGTCTTGGCCTTGTCTGCTAGGGTCTTGATGATATTTCTTGTGTGTTCGAGGCTCCCTGTGCTCTCCATATGTTGAACGGCTTCTCTTTTGACCTCAAGCGCCGTAGGTTTCTGCGAGAGAACGTTAAGCAGAAACGGGTTCCCTGAGCAGACACGCAAGCTGTGAATGATTGGAAATGAAAATTTCCCTTCGGTTAAGTCTTCATAATAGCCCTTCTTCTCCGTGTAGTTTTGGTCTGCCAGGTTCTTGTAGTCATCAGCTATCTGGAATATGAGGCCCAGGATGTCGATCAGAGGAATGCAATCAACATCCATATCTGACTCAGACTGCATCAGACGCGCGGCTAACCTGAAGAGGCCGCCTGTTTTGTTGGATATCATCTCTAGGTAATCACCCTCAGTCGGGCAGCTAAGGGTATCGCGCCAAAACAGGTCCATTCCCTGACCACGATGAAGTGCGAGCATCTCCTGAGTGAAGATATCCACGGCTTCCTGCGGTCTTCTAAGCTTCTGCAGCTCTGCCAAGGCCAGGAAATAGACGAAATTTGCGGAGTTGATCGTTTGAGCGATCCCGTATACATCATGCGCTGCAGGCCGACCTCTGCGAAGACAGGAATTGTCTTGGATGTCGTCGACAAGTAAGGATGCATTGTGAAGCATACAGATTATCGTGGAGATGGTGGCAAGGCTCTCATTTGGCACGCGCTGCCAGAGATTTAATGCATTGACAAGCTGAGTCCGGAATCCTTTACCGGGCGAAGAGCTGATATAGTCATATGGTCCGCGGATGGTATCCTCTTTGCGGTCGAACGACCATAAGATTCGTTTGTCGACATCCACGCCATCCAATACGCAATTCATTGTATCGAGGATGTTCAGACGTCCGGCCTCGATGGAGGGGTTCCCAAAGGCCTCTGTAGTGGGGACCGGAGCCTCAGACAGGAGGGGCTCTAGCGAGAACACCTCTGGCTGAGATTCAGCCGTAAAATCGGGTACTATAAGAACTGAATCCCCGATAAGCGTGGAGTGCTGTTCGGGAACCCAGTCGGAGGTCAGAGCGTCGGGACTGCTATCGAAGGGCTGAAACTCTTTAAAATTGCCGGTGTTTTTGTCGTGTTCTTCTTTTAGATTTAGCGGTTGAGGCATAGGGACCGAGGATGGTGATTTGGAGTCGGGATATGCTTGCTCGGTGGTCGTCATCATATCTTAGAATCTCGATTCATGGAGAAAGAACGATTGATCAGAGAGGAAATTTCATTCGAGGACTTCACTAAATATTTCATTTCGCGTGGACAGTGGAGCTATTGGGTGGTGCCTATCGCCGAGCGCATCTCCATCACAAGTACACATCAGGCAGGGCGAGGCAATGCTACTCAGTGCAATGATCTACACCTGTGATGGTGGGTGACGTGACGACCTCAAGGTGGATCGGATCGAAGAACGGGGAGCATGGTATCGCCTTGATTCTGAAGTTCCACACATAGGAGGCCACGCCCGCTGACGTGGCTTTGGGTCCAACCAGACGCCCCGGGTGTGGAAATCTAGCAAGATCTCTTACAACCCACGCGTCCAGAGTCATATTTTAGCTGATTAAGGCTCTGTTGTATTTTACAAGACTCCGTGGCTTCCCAAAGGGTAGTCGAGATCAACTAAGGTGCCGGGAGGTTTCTGACGCTGATCTGTTGTGGCTGAGATAAGACACGCCGGGAAACAGGCAACAATCACATGCCACAGAGCATCGGCAGACAACGGTAGGAAAAGCTGCGGATCTTCTGGAATTATGTCAAACGACTGAGGAAGCTGAATAAAGGAACTGCCCTGTAACTACACGAGTTCATGACCTCTTATGGGCAACATAGATGCGTGAAGCATGCGAAGATACGGCCATGGCTCTGATGTGCTGACATTCGTTCTAGGCCTTGGTAAGACCTTCTCTTAGACGCTAAACGCTCCCAGAAAGGTCAACTAGCGGCGTCCGGTCTAGTGTGTAGTTTATTCGGCCAAGTTTGTGTACACAAAGAATGTGATAGAACGTGCTTGAGTCGCAATCTACTGCAAGCTGTGCCGTCCCGGTTCAGGCCTGGCTCTAGAACCCACATCCAACAGAGTAACATTAACCCTACACCTACACCCTATTAGCGTGTTCTCCAATAAGCTAACACCCGAGGTCTGCAGTATGCACACCCAGCCACACTGGAATAGCCCCACTCCCTTGCGACAAGCCTGCTTCCACCACGTAAATCGAACCCTGTCCTTCTGTAGATACGGATCGGCTTATCTTCAGCAATCGGTCCTTTGTGAGTGTTCTATTCAAAATGATATTCAAAATGATCATTGGCGGATCCTAGATAGTTGTGGTTTAAGACAGTGGGACGAGGTTGGGCAGCAGCGTATGTACTCAGTAGCAGCTAGTGGGGGATCCGTCAACAGTGTGGCGAGACATATACATGTCAATTCCCATGATTTTGCTTGAAGTGAGGTATGTAACTCTAGCTATCCCTGGGTGAGACTGGTATTTGATCATGGTTGAATTTGGTCGCCTTGGGTACCAATAGAAAACGTGAATATCACTCAACCGGGGACCATGGTCTCGATGAATCCAACACGGCTGTTCATCGAGGATCTTCCGCTGTTTCAGAGGGACGCATGTACGGAGCGATTGATGTAGGTTGAGGCCGAGTGTTTGCTCATCGAGTGCATTGCGATACTGAAGATCGCGACCCGCCTAGTAATCACCACGCAATATCGACGCCACCCCCACACCAGTTGTTGCCTAATGCTTTGAAATATCGCAGGATCATACAACACAGTCAGTGTGATTCCCACTAGGAATACGCCAGTCGTACTGCTTTTCACTACAAGACATAAACTAATCCCCCGACGATCCTGAGGAACGTGCTTGCATTGCACCTCAATTATTCCCTCCAACCCCACACAGCATCATGAATTTTGATCTTATCGGGATTCTCGTTTCCATCATCTTTGCTTTCATAGCATCTTGTGTCCTCAACCCGGAGAGAACGCTGATTGAAGAGCTGGATAAGGAATTCATAGGGTCACGGCCGGAGAACAGGCGTAGGTCATACCAAAACTATGCAAATTTGTTGCTGTAATCCTGTGAGACTGAGAAATCAACTTCAGATCGAGACTCTAAACGTCGCGGCTAAAAGGGTGACATATAGCTAGCTCTACACCGGGTTCATCGGGGGATTTGGGACATCTGGGCCTTTTATAAGAATATATTATGGATCAGTGGCACAAGTCTACATATGCTAGATCAAGGTATACGATTCTGATCTAGAGGCATCCTTATCAAGTAAGTCGTGGAAACATCGCGTGTCCAATCAAGGTGTTGAGGATGGGTACTCATTACAGGCGGCGTACAAGATATCTGCTATATAGCCCACGAGGATTAGCTTGTAGGCATCGGCCATTCAATTTAATCCGGTTCTCTCATCTACAGCTGAGGTGGTTGAGAAATGTCTAGGATTCCGTTTGCTGAGCTTCCTCAAAGTTCATCGACGCCCCTATCTGTAAGCTAACACTAGCCTGCGCTAACGACATTCGCAGTTGAACTCTTCACCGGGATTGCCAAAACGATTGCCAAACTCCATAACACGACATCAGGAAGAAGGAACCCAGTAGTGGACCGATCTCCAACCTAACCTTTGCACTTCCTTTCAAAGACTCAACATGTAACTGTAGCAGACCCACGTGGGAGCTTTTCATTGCCGACTGCGTTACAAGCGCCAGAGCAGTGTCTTCACTTGGCGGTTGCAGGATATCAGAAAGATGTGTACCTCTCCAATTCATAGTTCCATGATCGGCTTCCAAAATCCTTGAACCGCCGGGCAGCGAGTCGCCCTCATTCCCTTCCACCATGTTTAGTGGATTTCGAAGGGGGCGAAATGTGCAGGGCACTTTGAGTTTAGGTGAGCTGTTGCCTTCCATGTTTAGCTCTGTAACTAGAAGGGTGCCTTTCAGTAGGACCATGTCGCAAGGTATGATTGTGACAGTGGGATTGGCTTCCAGAGCGACCAGGTCTCCCGGAAGTAGGTCTCTGGTCGTGAGTCTTGTCCATTCGTCGTTCCGAAAGCTCCATAGATCGTATGGCGTAATGAATGGGTCCACAAAGTGTCTCAAAGCATTGTGCACCTTGAAGACACTGAAGATTTCGATCACGATAACTCCAATCGTGACCAGGCCGAAGTGACAGCTGTGTGTGAGGACCCATAGTGCAGCAGATACGAATATCTGTATTAAACAAGCGCGATCACTCAAATGCTCTCGAGCTAGCTCATTGAAGGTTGGAACGTGGAATTCGAGACAGCGGCGGCTGTGTTTTGCGCCTACGTTTGAGATATCTCGCACGCTTTCGAGTCCCTTTCCTAAGTCAGTCCCGATTCCTCAACGACAGTTCAAATTCGACCGTGGAATAACGGGAAGACTGAGGAACATACAAGTTTTTTGATGTCGCCTCCGGGGCGTCTGCTAGAGCTTTCTTTCGGGATGATTGCGATAGTGTCTTGCACAGTGAATGCGGGGTTACTCATGATAGCTGACGATGTTTGGGTTTAGGAGTGGACGATGCGGATGTTGGCAATGCAAACAGGGAGCAGTGCAAGTTTCTGGATAGACTTTTCCTTTCGAAGCTCCAGATTCAGACAAAAACATTCAACGACATCTTGGAAATATGGTGGCAACCCTGATAGGAGCCGTTTTCTCGACGCAACTGACGTAGTAGGCTCAGGTCTTTGAAGGATTTCCAGTGGCCAGTGCCAGCGGTACTGCTACAACAGCTTGGGTAGCTTTTACTCCACATGCTGACAGATTGCCCGACTTCATACTCTGTTTTGTGATGTACGTCTGTCCAAGTCTACTCGCATGGGCTATCATTGCGTCGCATTCGCCGCCGGCTAAAGAGCCATAAGTCAGCTTGGAACAGCGCATGTATTGATGCCTAATACTGGCTATACTGCATTTTAGGCCTTGGGTAACACTGAAATGGGGCTTTGGATTTCTTGGAGCCAAAGGGGGAGGGTTGCTGTCGCTCCGGCCTACCTTGGTTAATGGTGAGGTAAGGTGGTGGAGTAGAAGTCGATACTGGCCATTGGCTGTTTACCCCTGTATTGATGGCTTGCACCACGCTACGAGCTTCGGGCCGCCCCTCGCTTGCCTGCCGGAGCCTCTCATGCATATTTCACATGCAGGAGACTACTACGGCAGCAAGTTTCCCACCTTAGTCCGTATCTACTAACGACGTCCGTGCAACGATATTCCTGCAACAACGGCATTCCAAGCTACTGTATCGAACTTCAAGATACATGGATCTCCGTGCGCGTCCATTTTAAGCAGCATCAAAACGGACTATACAGGATTATGACATCAAACCAAAAGTAAGTTCCCTATGATGTGCTTACAGATCTATGGAGCTCTTCTCCATCTAACAAGGTAATACTAAATAGAGCACAGGAATTTAGCTGGGTTATTTCTGATTGCCCATTATTGTCAATTTATGGGGGCTTTTTACGGCGTCAGTGAGAACAATGTGGACCCTCGCTCATCATGTATTTTCCGCTGCAGTGGTGGGTTTGCAGGAAAATCGGGGGTAGAGATGCCGAACTTTTGATCGGCGATTGATGAGTAAAACAAAATGTTCACAAAGCCAAAGGACTCGTACTAAGGACCTGGAACAAACCCTTCTCTTTACCTCGTCCCCCGCCGTGGTTCTGGGTCTGAGCCACGAGCCGCATGCGTAGAATAGAATTACAGGCTCGTGATCCAAGGCATCGTGCATCATAATTGGTAAAACTTCGGGACTTCTCGCTCGTTGATGAGCTGATGCGTCGCTGCATTAATCCTGCGCTAACAAGGGACGGCCCGTTCTATAAATTACTCCAGGCTGTGTTACTCTGAAGTCAACTCTTCTACCTCCCGAAACCTCCTGTCTATTAAGGGTCGGTTCAGAAAGTCTCGATCTCCGAAACATCTGGAATCTCTGAGATGCTTCACCTGCATTCCCTAGCCGGACGGCTGGTCACCGTTGGGGATGAACAGGGACTGCGGCTTCTGTTCCTTATCCCGTCTTTGTGGGCGGGGTACTTTTTCCTCTTGTTCGTGTATAGGCTTTACTTCCATCCCCTGGCGAGTTTCCCGGGGCCCAGAGTGGCCGCCATGACTTACTCATACGAATTCTGGTTCGATGTTGTCCGATGGGGACGCTACACACATGAAATCAAGCGGCTGCACCAAATATACGGCATGTGGAACATCGTCAGCCTTGTTGCTATGTCATTCTGATATCTCTTCTAAGGTCCCATCATCCGGATAAATCCGGATGAGCTTCATTGCAACGATCCCAGCTTTATCGAAACTATCTACGCAGGCGGACACAGAAAGACTGATAAGCCGCTGCATTTCGTTCGTGCATTTCCTCCCAGGTGAGGGAAAAGTCGCACATGTGCATTTAGACCATTGCTAATACTTTCTAGTGCTCACATGGTGTGTCTAGCCATTCACAGGATAAATCTCTTCCTTGAACTGTAGCTAATACGTCCTAGACTGGAGTTGGGACGGTGAATCATGGCCTGCACCGACTGCGGCGCGGAGCTATCAACAAGTTCTTCTCCAAGACTCAGATCTGCAATCTCGAAAGTCTTGTTCATCATAACTCACAAAGGCTTTGCGATAGGTTGCTTGATCATAATAGCAAGGAGTCATTTCGAATTATAGACCCTTACAGCTGTTTTGCATCTGACGTCATAACGGAATACTGCTTCGGGGAAAGCTTTCAATATCTAGACCAGCCAACCTGGGAGCCAAACTATCGAACGGCACTCAACATTCTCTTCGGCTACATCCATATTTTCAGACACTTTCCCCTCATAGCTTACCTTATTGAAGCTATCCCACTGTGAGTAACCCGCCTGCCTGATCCCTTCAACGCGTCCGAGGCCGTGTCAGCTTACGTCTGCAAGGTTCATAGTTACACAACTGTCGAGTAAAGCAGGCCATGTCATGAAAGATCTTAAAGTAGGAGCCTTATCTTGAAATTCGAGCCGCGCAATTCTTACCACCATAGGTTGCCATACCAGAGCGAATCAGACGGACGGAGTCGATTTCACCAACTGTCCCCTATGCTTCTCAGGCGACCATTTTCTCCTCAATGTTGGAATCTGACCTCCCGCCTAGTGAAAAGGATGTCTCACGTCTAGCCGCTGAGGCTAATGTACTTCTCATCGGAGGAACTCAGTCTACATCAGTCGCCCTTGAGTTTGTCACTTACCAGCTGCTCGCCCGACTTCCGATTGCTGAACGATTACGAGAGGAGATCTCACTTGTCGCTCCAGACCCGAAAGCATTGCCGTCATGGAGAGAGCTCGAGAAGCTTCCATACTTCTCAGCTGTCATTCTCGAAACCCTTCGACTAATTTATGGCTCGCCGGGGAGACTCTCCCGAATTGCTACGGACCAAGATCTTTACTTTTCCGACACCCTGACAGCTAAATCTGGTAAGAAACAAGTGGATTATATCATACCGAAAGGGTACGCCATTGGAATGTCGGCGTTCATTACACACATGGATGAAGCGATCTTCCCCAGTCCAAAGGCTTTCGACCCCGAAAGATGGATGGGCAGGAAAGGAGAAGTGGACAGAACATTGGAACGTTATTTGTTGACCTTTTCCCGAGGAAGTCGCAACTGTGTAGGGATGCAGTAAGTGCTCGCGATTACGTTTGGTGTCACAAGCTCACCACCAAACACTTGTAGACTGGCATACTGCGAACTTTACGTCTGTATCGCAGCCTTGGTACTTCGAGTCCTCCCATACATGCGACTCCATGAGACCAACGACTTGGATGTCGAGTATGACCATGATGAGCTTGTCGGGAGGCCGCGGCCAGACAGAGAGGGCGTGAGGGTTAAGATGATGTGACCAAGGTGTTGCAGTCCGTGCGATTCACTAATTCTTCAACGAATGTGGAAAGACTTTCAACATACACGCGACTCAGAGGACAGTTCTCTTTTTCTCAGCTCAACAGTAATTTTGCCCAACATTTAATTCCTGAATGATTTGAGGACCAGCGCAAAAGTAGTCAAAGCTGTCCCGGCGTTCACCGTGCCAACTGCCCAACTGCCCAACTGTTCACTCGACGCCTTGCCCACGATTCACTGGGAGCTTCGAAGATCTGCTCAGTGGCCCACCTAGGATCTCTTGAGTGTCTACATTCATGCAGACTTCGTGTAGATCGGCGAGGACACGTCATTTCGAGCTGCACTTTTAGCCTTGCCTTATCTCATCACACCCACCCTGTCTTGTGATGGTTACCGAAAGTTTCCCGCAGCAGTGAAAGTTTCTGGCATGTCATCCACAGTGAGCGAGCTCCGGTAGCTTGTGTGTACCTGAATAGAGGTGTGAGCCCGAAGTGCGGCCATCAGCTCATCGGTGTAGCGTCTCACCCTCCTCAACTTGGTCAGCTCGCCACTTGGTCTGACCGACTTAATCCACAAGCCTTTACGAGCATGCAGTCTTACGTAGCCATTTTTTTAGGACCTGTGCTCCCTTAGGACACGCCCCTCCTCAAGACGGGACGCCAGTAAGAGATCAACCGCTTGGCGACGGCCACTTAAAGCTTGGTGACGCCGCTTCTACCTGTAGTGAACAGTCAAACTCTGGAATCAGACCACTGCCCCCACAAATCATCAACGTACTGTCCGATAACAAGCATTCAAAATATGCGTTTACTTCTGGTACTGCCATAAACGAAGTCATTGAGACAGTGAATTTGATATGCTGATTGCGCGTTGCCAGACTAGCTGTTATCGACGGACGATCCAGGTGATTCAAGTGTTGTATCTCTCAACCGCATCCGATCTGATTCCAACTGCTACACCAAACATAAGTTTCGGTATACTAAGCGCGTTATCCGGGCCGCTCTTAACAACGAACCTTGACCCGGGTTTCTTCAGCACTATTCAACGGACACCCGCCATCTTCCTATACACCTGGGGAAACCTTTTGCTCTTTTGCTTATGGAATCAATGCTCCCCGTCTTCGGTCGCGGAGGACCGCGTCAACAAGCCTTGGCGTCCGGTTCCTTCCGGCCTCATTACGGTAGAATCTGGCAGGAGGATGATCATCATGCTTGTTCTTCCAGTGCTGAGCTTCTCGTGGGTCGCGGGTGTGCACCTCGAAACAAGCATGTTCATCTTCTTAGCATGGTTGTACAATGATTGGCAAGGTGGAGAGGCAAACTTCATTCTTCGCAATGGCATTGTAGCAGCTATGTTTGCCGTGGGGTCTGAAGGCTCGCTAAGAATTGGAACCGGTCGATCCGCTGAACTCCGCCCCGAAGCCTATATCTGGATCCTGTTAATCTGGGCTGTTGTGTTGACGACCATGCACGTATCCGACTTCCACGATATGGAGGGAGATTCTATCAAGAATAGGAGGACGGTCCCGTTGGTATTAGGCGAGAGACTTGCAAGGATATCCATTGCTATAGCTGTTCTCTTCTGGTCAGGGGCCAGTGTTTCTTTCTGGAAGCTTCATTCACCCTTCTGCTTTATCCCATTCCCGGCGGCCATTTTGATTGCAACTCGACAGCTCTGCCTGCGGGGGCCGAAGGCGGACCGAAGAACTTGGGTTATCTGGGCTTTATGGATGATGTGTCTCTATGCGCTGCCATTAATAGGTTGGGTGACTAGCGCTACCTACGGTTGATAGGCTGCATCGCATTTCAGACCTGATTCCGTGGGTCTTTAGAAAGGAATGAGGCATGTCAGAGGAATGCGAAACTTCTCTTCAGGTCGACAGGTTCTGCAGCAATATCCTAGCGATGCTAGCCGCGCCATCCCTGTTTATTGGCGGCCAAATTATATTTTGAGATGTTGTTTAAAATACACCAGCGAGAACAAACAGCGTGTGAAGTCACTGTTTATACGTGGTGACACGCAAATATCACTCAAGAAGTTCAGGTTGCCAGATGCAGTAACCACGAGATCACCGGACATTTGTTTGACGGAAAGAAGCATAGGGAATGACCATATTGTAAATTTTGGCATTCTGCAGGGTTGTCAGATTAGTCGGACCCCGAGCGGGACCTGGTCCTACACATGTTCGGATAGAGCTAGAGCTAGCCGCGGGTCCACGAAACGAACCCCGAGCCTTTTTTTTGACTGAAAAACTGCATAGTAACTCGAAATTCAAATTAACGAGTGCTGGGTGTTTCAGCATTGCATTCACGGCTGTGATTCATCGATGAGGCTGGATTTGATGTCTGGGACTTGCCTACGAGGGAGAACTCGCACATCTATTGCGTCTTGCGGCAACACCACCGGAAGTTAGGCTAAGCCCTAGTCTCTCTGTATCTATTGTACCTCTGCTGTGAGGAGGGAAATGTTCTCACAAAGCTCACGTAGCATGCGATCTACCGTCAATCTGTCGCACAGCCGCTCGCTCACTTCCAGTGTGACCCTAAGGCTGCGGCCAGCTGGATCGATTGCCCCCCCAATCTCAACGTCATGGATGGGCGACTGTTGCAGGTCCATCAGGCGCGAAGCAATGTTGCCGTCGGCTTCATTGGTAAGTGAGACCTCCTCTCGAACGCCATCGACCCGGGCGAACGGGTTCTCTATGTGGAGCCCCAGGGGCATGACCAAGTTCTGATACGTGACGCAACAGCCGTAGTTCGAGATGTCCGACGGCAACTCGGTACATTGAGTTCTCAGCTCGTCCCATCCGAGGGTCTCGAATGGCAAGCTTTGGATATACTGGTCTTGGACCCTCTCGAGAAGCTGCCTCAGGCTGGCATCCGTGTTGATACTCACACGCATAGGCACAATGTTGACACAAGGGCCAACAATCGACTGGTAGGCCTCGGGCAAGCTTTGTCGGCCCGATACAACTCGCCCAAAGAGGACATCAGGTACCTCCGTCTCCTTTGCCAGCATCAAGGCGCATGCTGCTGTGAAAACCGTGGCCGTTGTGACGCTGCCCAGCGGAATGGGTACTTCGATAGTTCTCGCGGCGGCCCACACCATTCCGGGCCTTTCTGCCCCCTTACACATGTTTCCCCCATGACCAATCTGGGTCATTGTGGCGCCCCGCAGTATAGACCTCCAGAAAACATGCCCTTCTGGGCGACTGAGGGCTATCAACCGCCTGTAGTTGGCGAATCTCGGCGCCGTGGGTATGGGGGCACCCTCAAGCAGGGCGTGCAAGGATTGCACGACATGGCCCAGGCTTACGCCGTCGTACAAGGCATGCGAGATTTGTAAAGCTACTCGTACCACCGATGCCTGGTTCTTGTGGATTGTGATGCGGAGTAAGGACTGCCCTAGATGGACCGGCTCCGGTGATGCGGCATCGTCGCCGGCCTGCACAATCTTGATAGAAACCTGAGCACGGTCCAAGACCACCTGGTAAAGCTCGCCCTGCGCCCACAGAAATATAGACCTGAAAATATCAAAGTGTTGAACCAGGGTCGTCCATGCCTGGCTCAGCCTTTCAGTATCAGTATTGGCAGGCAAGTCCAGGACGAATTGAGGGGGCATCCGTGGCTGCTCGGTGACCGGATTGAATACGTGATTCTTTTGCATGCGAGTCGCTGGATAGACATCCACTATGAATCTCCCCTGGCATTCAATCTGGGGCGCGAGATGACGTTGGATGAACTGTTCCGCTTGGCCAGGCAGTTCCTCAAAAGGAGATGGTTCTGACCAGACATCGTGCTGCTGCAAATAAGACAACCGATACTGAGCCCCTATTATTTTCGCGAGCTCTCCGAGTACTGGTTGCTCAAAAATATCCTTGACGGTCACGCGTCTATTCAGCCGGCGACTTGTTGCAGCGGCCACCTTCGTCGCCAAGAGAGAGTGGCCGCCTCGATCGAAGAAGTTGTCGGTCACACCTATTGGAGCACCTAGTACTGCTGAGAACTCCTCGCATAGCGCCGACTCGATGTCGTTGCGTGGTGGGACAAGAGTAGATGTTGTGACTTGCTTGGTTGCTAGCACTGCCTGCACACGGTTGTTGAGCGCCTGCCGATCAACCTTTCCGTTGGCGTTGACCGGCATCTTCTCCAGGATGAATAATTGAGATGGTATCATGTAAGATGGAAGAAGGCTCTGCAGGGATGTACGGACTTCCTTCTCGATCCGGCGGTGCTGCTGTCGCTGCAGTGGTCTATTGGTGCTGGGGACTGACGCTCCAACGTTATCGTGCGGAAATCGGAACAACGCTCGATGGCCTTGCTCTGAAGAAGAAGATCGGTAGAACACAGCGTCCAGTGCTCCGTGATTGGACTGCTGGCGTGCCCAGCTCAATTCGACCCGGAAGCCAGCCTGTTTGCCCATGTCCATCAGATCGGCGGCCGACAAAGCTGGGCAAGATGCTGCCTGACGACGCATTGCTGTCCACCAGTCTTCATCGGCCCCTAAGACCTGTTCGTCTTGATCCTCTAGTGAAATAACCACGCGCCGCTCCAAAGCGACTTTGCTGTGCGGTATGTTGCCGATAGCTAGCGGCTCCTGGTCTGGCGCATGCTTCAAGAGGCTCTCCAAGCCCTCTCGCGTCATCCGGCAGGCTTCATAATCGATCCAACCCGTTACCGGGACAGCCTTTACTTGGATCGAGGGCTCGCTGTTGTGAAGATGTACCACCGCTGCATAGCGGTAAGTGCTCAGCTCGTTCGTTGCTTCCATGACCTTCGGGAGTATTTCCACATGAGCTATCTGCTCAGGCATTTTGTGAGCCAATGCCGTGAAGAAGGCAGGGTCAACCAGAAGCTCCTCTTCTCGTGATTCAATTTCGGCCATCTGTTTCCTGACAGATTCCTTCGTTTCGCTCCCACGTAGTAGGTACAAGGCCCGCGCTGCAAGGAATTGCTGGTTCAGCGTGTTGGGTCTCATGTCTCCGAAATGCAACCGCTTCACGCCTGGAATCAGGATCAAGTTCCTGATTAGCTCAACCAAATAGTCGGCCGAGGGAAAATACTGGGCTACAGAATTGATAATGACCAACTCCGGGCTGATGTCGCCTAATCCACCGAGATCTGTCGCGGTCCCGACTTGGACCTCAGCTTTGCCACTGAGCGCGGGTGTTGAGCTTGCGATCTTGTTGACAAAGTCCGCCATAGACGGCGATGGCTCAAGACCTACATAGCTCTCCACGCCTCGAAGGTTGAACAGAATCATGCCGCTGCCTGTCCCAATCTCGAGCACGTTACCTGCAGGCCGACCGTCATGTATGGCGTCGATGGTGTCGCGTAGCCACTCCTCCATCTCGATTTTATCTATGTCGTTCCCATCAATCATCGAGGTCCAGCCGGTGAAGTCACGGCCAATTGCCGACTGGCCCATCATGTCGATACTGGAGTATGTGTTCGTCTCGAAATGATCTACCCATCCTTCTACTTGGTCGTTGGTAGACTCTTTCTCGGTGCTTTCGTCTTTGGCCGTCATGAATGCGACCAAGCGGGTGTCACTGTGCTCATGACGTACTATGACAACAGCGTCTTGAACAGCATTGCAGGCCAACATGACGTTTTCGACTTCGGTGGGCTCGACACGATGGCCGCGAATCTTGACCTGCTGGTCCATTCGTCCGAAAAACTCTAGCAACCCATCTCTTGGTCGATACCGCACCCGGTCACCCGTACGGTATCCTCGCAGCACTCGACCGTTGATATCGATATCTAGGAAACGGCCAAAGTCAAGTGTCGAATCAGTGTAGCCTCTTGCTAGACCATCGCCTGTTACGACCAGCTCTCCGATCACACCCAGAGGAACCAGCTGCTGGCGCTCATCCATGACGTGCGCCCCCGAGCCGTGTATAGCACGTCCAATTGGCACGCCGTTGATGAATTTGTCCTGTTCTTCCGCTGAAACAGCATACAGGGTACTGATCACTCCATTCTCCGCTGGCCCATATGCATTCACAAAGCCTTTCCCGACAAGCTCCCGCGCTTTCAAAGCGTCGTGGCTGTCGAGCCGATCACCGCCCGTATACAACACCTCCAGCTTAGCCAATACCTGTGGAATGTTGGCGAGGTATTCCTTCAGTAGCGCTGTGGTGATGAGGGCGGCCTGGATATTCTCCTTTGTGAATATCGCTTCGATTTCTTGGTAGTCCAGCGTAGACATGCGGTCAATACACACAACCGTCCCGCCAGTCAGCAGCGGCACGAAGATCTCCCACACCGACGCATCGAATCCGCTGTTTGACAGATGGGCTACCCGGACGGCTTTTGGGAGTTCCGAAGCGGCCTGCACACCCCTCACCAACCGGATAATGCTTCGATGCTCGACCATGACGCCTTTCGGCTTCCCGGTTGACCCGGACGTAAAGATGGTGTAAGCCAGACTCCCTGAGCCCGGTCTCGTCAAGCGTCCGCGTAGGGCTGTCCCGTCGTGTTCAACATCCTGAGTCAATGTGTCGCAGATTCGGACTACAGATACCGCGGGGCCTTTCCAATCAGGCAGAGAGATCTTAGATCCGATCAGAACGTACTTATGCCCGTCGACGGCGGCTAGGACTGCGTCCGTTCGAGCTGCGGGCACATTGGTGTCAAGCGGCAGGTATGCTAAGCCCGCTTTCAAGATACCCAGGTAAGCTACGATGGCTTCGCAACACCTCGGAGCTAGCACGCCTACCAAGGTCTCGGGGACCAGGTCAAGCGTTTGCAGCCATGTAGCCAGCCTTTGTGACTGTGAATCTAGCTCTGCAAAAGTGAGACGAGAAGTGGCGTCCGCGACGGCCGTTGCATCCGCGCTCATCTTTACTTGCTTGCAAAACAAGTCAACCACGCTTGTTTTGTACCCTCCGACAACTGTCGAGCTGGGTAAAAGACCGAGGCGTTGCATATCCTCTCGTCCGTTGGTCAATGGTAGTACTGGAACGGCTATATCTGGTCGTTCCAGGCCCTGGCGTAGTACCTCCTGGAATACAGAACCTAGGCTCTTTATCGTCTCGGGCTCGTATAGATCAGTGGCGAAAAAGATATCTCCACCTAACCGGCCATCCTCTTGCCACAGATGAAATTCAATATCGAATCGCGTTGCAGGAACAATAGGTAGGGTCTCGCTAGCTAGCCCATCTAGTTGCACCTTTCCTAGGTCTTTTTGAGAGTGAAGGGCGAACATCAGCTGCACCAAGGGATTCCGAGAGGTATCTCTTATGCCTGGCAGGAGCGTAGACACGATGCGCTCGAAAGGAACGTCCTGGTGTGCGAACGCATCGGTAGCCGTAGCGTATGTCCGCTGGACGACTTCTTCGAAGCAGTCATCGGCGCCGAGACCAATTCTGATGCATTGGGTGTTGACAAAAAAGCCTATGATATTTTCCAGCTCCGGTCGATTTCGGTTCGCGATAGGCGTTCCAATCGTAGCATCCCCAGCGCCTGTTAGTCGGAAATGTGCGACGCGGAAAGCTGCCAGGAGTGCCACGAAAGGCGTGACTTCCCGCGTACGGCAGAAGTCTTGCAGGCGTGCATACAATGGGCCTCGTACGGACACCGGAACAGACCCAGCCTGACCAGATAGCCTTGCTGGGCGAGGTCGATCTGTGCGTAGCTCTGCTGGGATACTATCCTTTAGCTGGCGCTCCCAGTACGCAAGCTGTCGTTCATGCTCTTCTTGCTGCTTGCCCTGCCGTTGCCATGCCGCAAAATCGCGATATTGAACAGGTAGCGGGCTTACAGACGATAGGGGGTCCTTGCTTAGCAATGCTGATTTGTAGAACCTACTTAGCTCCCGGACGAAGATGTCCACGGACCATCCGTCAGACAGAATGTGATGCATTGTTATGGACAATATGTGATCCTCGTTGTCTTTCAGCTGAATCAACGCAACTCTCCACCCTGGTTGAGCGGAGAGGTTGAACTCTTCCTGCTGTTCTTTGCGCAATAGGTGCATGATACTTTCGTCTTCTGACTGAGATGCATCAATCACCCTGAGCTCCTTGGCCTCATATTCTTGAACGACTTGCATGCCTACTCCATCATGGTCCTCGAATGTTGTCCTTAGGATCTCATGTCGTTGCGCCAGAGCATTGAACGCCACGCGAAGCGCGTTCTTTTGCAGCGGACCACGCAGGCGTACCGCAAGCGGCATGCTGTACCACGATGCATGTTGGTGTAGCTGATGCAAAAACCACAGTCGGCCTTGGGCAAAAGATTGTTCCACGGGACCGCTGTACCCTGACGAGGGAATCGCACGATGCGACGCTGTTCCTCGCTCCAGAGTGGCGGCCAAGTCACGCACTTTAGGGTGGTCGAAGATATCCTTGACCGAGATTTGAGCATCCAGCCGGCGGCTTATCCGCGCGGCAACCTTGGTTGCCATGAGCGAATGACCCCCATGTTCGAAAAATGTATCATCAATGCCGACCTCGACTCCCAGCACCTCGGAGAACTCCTCACACAGAGCCTTTTCTGTGGGGTTGCGGGCTGCCTGTCGAGTGGAAATTGGATTGTTCCTTGGTGCCCTCAGTGCATGCTGAGCAAGAGCACGACGATCAACCTTGCCGCTGGGATTCAACGGCATTTCGTCCAGCACGACGATCTGCGCCGGGATCATATACGGGGGTAGCAGCGTTTGCAGATGCGCTCCCAGTTGGGTGGCAGTCAAACGGTGCTGATGCTGCTGCACTGGCTGATTGATGAGAGGCCCGTTTGGCTGAGTCTGCTCCTCGGTAGGGAATTGGAAGAAAGTACGTCCCGCGTCTTCTGTTGGTCGATGGTGGTGGAAAACAGCATCCATAGCACCGTCTTGGGAAGCGTGCCGAGCCCAACTGATGTCCACGCAGAAGCCCGCTTGCGACGCAATATCGTGGAGGTCGGCTGCCGATGCAGATTCCTCCCTCTCGGCCGCAAGATCCGCAGCAGCTATCCAAGAAACTGTGGTTTCATCTGCGCTCTCTTGACGGAGGGAGCGGAGCAGATGTCGCTCCACATCTCCTTTGCTGACCTGGATATTCCTGACGGCCAAGGCGGAGGTTTGTTCCGAGCTACACAGCAGCTCAGCAAGAGACTGTTTGCTCATGTTTCTTGCTTTCCAGTCGAACCAGTCTTTCGCCGGGATGGCGCGCGCTGGCGGCAACGGTCTCCCAGAATGAAGATGCACAACGGCCGCGTATCGGTAGGCGCTCAGCTCGTTGGTCGTTCGCATGTTCTTTGGTAAGATTTCGACGTGTGCTACGCGCTCATCAGACATCAACCGCGTGAAGAAGCCCGGGTCAACGAGGAGCTCCTCCTCGCGAGCTTCCAATTCGGCCATCTTCGCCTCCACAGCCTGTTTCGTTGCGTTATCCCCCAGGGCTCGTCGCGCCCGCCCAGCCAGGAATTGCGTATTGAGCGTGTAAGGGCGTAGATCGCCAAAGAAGAGTGTCCCCGCACCAGGGATTTGCACCAAAATACGGATAACCTCCTCCAGGTATGCCGCGGACGGGAAATATTGCACCACGGAATTCAGGACGATCGTATCTGGGGAGCAATCGATAACATCAGCAGCAGCGGTCGCCGTCCCGATATGCACGGTGACTTTGCCAGCGAGGTTTGGCCTGCCCCTTGCTATCCTGTTGACAAATGTTGCTGCCGAGCGCGATGGTTCAAGACCAACATAGCTTCGCAAGCCGTCCCCCAGATTCAATAGAACCATGCCTGTGCCAGTTCCGATCTCGAGCACGTTTCCTGCGGGTTGCCCATTTAGAAGCGCGTTGAGGGTATCCTGGAGCCACTCTTCCATCTGGTCCTCTTCTATGTTGGATCCGTCGTACATGGATGTCCAACCAGTGAAATCCCGGCCAGCTTTGGAAGGATGGATTGCCTCGATATCTGCCTGCATACTGGCATCAAAGTGATGCGACCAGCCCTCTACTTGAAGTGCCTCTGCTTCTTGCGCTGCTAGCTCGCTGGCTCGCGTGGTCACGAATCCCACCATCTCCGGCGCGCGCCCGTCTGAATCCCCGCCACGCACATCCACCGCAGCAGCGCTGATGTGTTCATATGCCAACATAGCTTGCTCAACCTCGGCAGGCTCGATGCGGTGCCCGCGGATCTTGATCTGATGGTCCACCCGGCCGAAAAACTCCAGTAACCCATCTTTTGGCCGCTGCCGCACACGATCGCCCGTTCGATACCCTCGTTTAACCCGACCGTTGATATTAACGTCTAGGAAGCGGCCATTGTTCAAGGCAGGATCGATGTATCCACGAGCCAGACCGTCCCCTGTGACAACAAGCTCGCCAATAGCACCAAGGGGAACAAGTTGTTGGTACGCATCCATAACGTAGGCCCCAGAATTATCCACAGCACGCCCAATGGGGACGCCATGAACGAATCGATCATCTTGGTCGACGTTGTGTATCGCGCTAATCACGGTATTCTCTGCAGGACCATAGGCATTGAAGAACCCGCGGCCGAGCAGCGATCGCGCTTGAATTGCGTCCTGAGGGTCGAGCCGGTCGCCCCCAGTATGAAGCACATCTAGGCCAGCCAGCGTGAGTGGGATCCGCTCGAGGCATTGCTTAAGCAACACAGGCGGCAACGTCGCAGCCTGAATGCGTCGCTGGACAAAGATTCCCTGCAGAGCCTTGCTGTCAAGCGTGGTCATGTAATCGATGCAGACCAGCGTACCTCCAGTCAGCAAGGCGGTGTAGATCTCCCATGTTGAGGCGTCGAAGCTGAGATTCATCACATGCGCCATGCGTACTCTATGAGGTAGTTTGGATGAGACGTTCTCGGCCTGGATCAGCCGGATGATGCTACGATGCTCTACCAGGACACCCTTCGGCTGGCCCGTGGACCCGGAAGTGAAGACGGCGTAGGCTAGACTCGTGGCCGACGGCCTGCTTATGGCGTCTAAGGAGTCTTCTTTGGTGGCACCGTCCTTCAGAGCAGCATTTATTGGTACCAGCTCAGCCTGTGTTAGGGCCGGCTCGGGACGGGGGGCATCCCTCCCGATGAAGGTCAACATCGACCCACCCGCTGCCGACAGAATCGCATCCAGTCGGGACGAAGGCATAGTGACATCAAGTGGTAGGTATGCTGCGTTTGCCTTCATGATACCCAGGAAGGCAACGATAGCCTCGCAGGATCGAGGTGCGAGTACCCCGACAATTGTTTCTGAAACCACCTCTCTTTTCCGCAGCCAGAACGCAATCCTATCCGACGCGGCAGATAGCTGGGCATATGTGAGCGAGGATGAGACATCCATGACCGCAATGTCATCCGGCCATGCATCTACCTGCCGTTGGAAAAGCTCCACCACGCTGGCGTCCCTGTCATAAGGTCTGTGCTTGATGTCGAGCAGCCCCAAGCGCTTGAGATCGTCCAGGCCGTCGGTCAGCGGTAGCATGGCAAAGGGGCTTTGTGGATTCCCTAGGCCTCGACGCAGGAGCTCTTGAAAGATCTTCGCCAGGCCTTGAATTGTTTCAGGCTCGAATAAGTCTTCCGCAAAGAGCAGGTGGCCGTGCAAATGGTCTGTCTCCTGGAATAGGTGACACTCGAGGTCAAAGCGTGTTGGCTGAGCGGTGGGCATCCCGCTGCTTTCGAGACCTTCCAGCGGAATGTTGTTGAGGTGCCTCTGGGCGTGAAGCGCGAAGATGAGCTGCACAAGAGGGTTCTTGGACGTATCCCTGGACGGGACGAGCTCGGAGACGAGACGTTCGAACGGGACATCCTGATTCTCGGCGGCGGCCATAGCCGTCGAGCGAACTTGGCGGACCAGTCCGTCCAGGGTAGTCTCTTCGTCCACCTTTATCCGCATACATTGGTTGTTAACAAAGAACCCTACTAGCCCCTCAAGCTCGGGAAGATTGCGGTTCGCGCTTGGTGTGCCGATAGTGGAGTCCTCAGCTCCCGTCAGACGAAAGTGCGCGGCTCGGAAAACAGCCAGGAGGACCACAAAGGGTGTTGTCTGATGGGACTGACAGAAGGCTTGTAGTTGCCGATGCATTCCACCGTCCACCTCGATTTTGACGATGCCTGCCCGGCCAGAAAGTCTCTCGGGTCGTGGCCTATCTGTCAGAAGCTCCGCCGGGATGCTATCTTTAAGTTGAGTTTTCCAATAGGCGAGCTGTTTCTCATGTTCAATTACCTGCTCTTCCTGCCGCTGCCACGCAGCATAGTCCCGGTACTGGATTGGCAACGCGGCGAGCTGCGCGGAGCAGTCAGGATCTTGGTCCGTTTGACGTGCCCCACGGTAGAGGTGGCCAAGCTCCCGTATCATCAGATCGAGCGACCATCCATCGGATATGATGTGGTGCATGACAATGGAAAGAATATGATCGTCATCATTCAGTTGAATCAGGGCAACCCTCCACGCAGGGTCAGTTGCGAGGTCAAAAGGCGTCTCCTGTTCCTGGCTTAGCACCCTCTTGTAGCTTTCGTGGTCGCTGGCAGAGGCATATTCCAGCTTCAGTGCCCGCGACCGAAGGCTGTTGTGGATAACTTGCAGACCCTGTCCATCTGGCCCCTGCTCAAAGGTCGTGCGTAAGGTCTCATGTCGCTGCTCCAAGGCGTTCAACGCCTTCGCCAGCGCATCGCTGTCAAGTCGTCCTTGAAGGCGCGCCGCAAGTGAAATATGATACCACGAAGCGTCTGGATGGAGCTGGTGCAGGAACCACAGACGACCCTGTCCAAATGACAGGTCAACAGACTTGCTGTGTTGGGAGGCCGAGAGCAACGGTGGGATGGGGTGGTGCCGGGTTGAGCCCGGACGCACTGCCGCCTCCAGCTGCCCATACGTCGGGTGTTGAAACACGTCTCGGACGGTGAGTGTAATCCCCGCGGACCTGGCCCGGTTCACCATCTTTATGGCGGCAATGGAGTCTCCGCCGGCTTCAAAAAAATTGACATTGGCGTGTTCAGCATGCGGGTCGAGCTGCAGGGCGCCATACCATAGCTGATGGAGTGTTCTCTCTGCGCGGGTGGCATGTTCGAGTTGCATAGACTCGAGGGGGGCTGTCCGTGTTTGGGGTTTTTCTGCAAGTAGTCGCGCGCCGATAGATCGAAGCGTTCGCCTGTCCGTCTTTCCAGTGGCTGTGAGCGGACGAGTAAGCACGCGAATGTAGTGGGATGGAATAGCATGCGCCGATAGATCTTGATGCAATGCCTTCTTTAAGTCTTCAGCCGCCCGAGGCTCCAACAGAAAAGCGTCACTAGCTTGTGCTGCGTCGTCTTGGCTCTCTCCATCAGTCTCCTGTCCGATGAGGAAGGCAAGGAGCACGAAGCTCTTGCTTTTGTCTGTTCCAGGGCGATCAATGGCCTCCGCAACGACGGTTAGCTGGGTCGAGAGTCGGGTGCGTACCTTTGCCTCGATCTCGCCTAGCTCCACCCGCTGCCCCCGGATCTTGATCTGCGAGTCCTTACGCCCGAAGTAACGCAATGTGCCGTCTGAGCGGTAGCAAACCAGGTCTCCCGTGCGGTAGAGCGATAAAGCGCTGTTCCGGTCGGCAGCTGGATACCAGGGGGGCAACTTGGTGAGGAAGCTGGACGTCTGCTCTGGCGTGGCCACGAGGTATCCAAGCGCAACTCCAGGGCTTTCTACCACCAGCTCCCCGAAACATCCGATCGGACTGAGTCGGTCGGGTTCGTCCACCTCTGTCACCCAGAAGCGAGCCCCGGCAGCTCGGCCGATGTTGTTGAGGTCGCTTGTCTCGGGCTCGACAGTGGCGACGCTGCAAACCGTGGCGGTCTCACTTTGGCCGTAAGCATATCGCAGCGCGACGTGCGGCGCCCAGATGTCCCTCATATCGGCCGATATGGGCTCACCGCCGAGCACCAGAGTCTCCAGCCCGGTCACGTTCTCGGGCGAGAGCACATCGATGAATGAGGGTGTGAATAACGCCCAGTTCACACCCGCCCTCTTCATAAACCCTGTGATATCGTTCATGCGGTCCTCCTCTGATGGCACACAAACGCATCCTCCCTGCATCAAGGTTGATAGTATCTCAACCAGACTTGCGCCAAAGGCGTACGACGCGAACTGTAGAGCGCGCGTCCCCCTGTGCAGCCCGAGGGCGGGGCCGAAAGACGAGGAGCAAGAAAGGAACCCCTGGTGTGTAATTCGGCTGCCCTTGGGCTCCCCCGTGCTGCCTGAGGTAAATAGAACGTATGCTACGTCCCCTGGCGAAGAGGCTGGCTGTCCGTGGTCCTCGCGTGCTAGTGATGCCAGCAACCCATCGTCCAAACAGAGACAACAGGATACATGCGCGCTCATCGCACCAACGTGATCCTTTGTTGTAAGTGCGAACGTGGCCGACGTTTGACGGCAGATCTGTTCCATCCTGGCAGGCGGGACAGTCGGGTCGATCAGCGTAAAGGCCCGGCCCGCCTTGAGCACAGCCAGCATTGCGGCCACCACCCACTTGGACTTGTCGAAGCATAGAGGGACAACAGACCCCACTTCATGGCCCCGGGAGCAGATATGGCTCGCGAGATGAGAAGATAGCTGGTCCAGATCGCCATAAGACCATGAACCATCCCATGCCCACACGGCAGTCTTATCTGGTCCCTGCAACGTCTTTTGTGTGATCTCATCGTGGATACAGATCGCCCGCGTCCTAGGTTTGGACCTGTTCCATTTCGTAATCTCTGTATAGTCTTCTTGGGGGACCGCGTTCAAGTTACCCAACGGACAGTCGATAGCCACTTGACGACATTGGTGGATGAGACCACCCAGTTGTCGCAGGAAGCGAGTCATTCGTTGCTGGTCGATTACACTTGGATCATAACGAGCGTGAATTCTCACTAAGTCGCGTCCTATTTCGCAGCTGATCAGTAGAGCTTTGTTGGTGTAGGCTAGAGCAGAGCTTGAAGCCGTGACGAATTGATGCAGGCGTGGCAGGGGCAACTCGGGCTCTTCGACTCGGGTCACTTCCAGCACAGTCTGAAAATCCAAACCATCCACGGGCTCATGTTTCTTTTTCGAATGAGCTGAGAGGAGTTGACTCATAGCATCAGAAAGTGGTCGTTTCGGAGGGCAGTGCACACGCAACGGCACCACCGCCCGGTGGAGGTCCGCCCCTTCAGCCTCGCTCACATGGGAGCTTGTTCGCTCCCGGAATACGCCAAACAGGGCGACCGGTGCATCTGTATACAGGCACAGCAACTTGGCAAGCGCAATGTAGCAGATGGCTTCTTGGTTCTGTTTGTGCTGTTCCCCAAGTGGGAGGGTACACTTGTGTTCGATCTGCGCTTCAGGGCAGAGACGTGTTTGATTTGGCGGCACGGTCGGAAATGTCGCACCGGCTGAACTCTCACCATCTTGTTGCCCCTTCTCTGCTGTGGCCGAATCTGCATTGCCCGCGTTGAAATTGAAAGTGACTGCTGGCTCAACTGGCGATGCAGGGTTATCCCCCCTTCCGCAGCGTCGTAAACTGCCGACACTTTCCCAAGAGCCCAATGCTGCAACCTCTTTGACACTAGCAGGTGACTGAATGTCCATATCAGATGTCTTTTTCTTAGACCTGGCACTTCCAGCACAGCGTATCGGTTGCACGCGGCTCCGTTCACCGCTGCCGCCATTTCCTCCCGCCGTATAACCTCGCTCACGTCATTCTTGTACGTCGTCCATGTAAACGACCCCGAAATTAGAACTTGGTAGTTTCTGTCCTCGCTCAACTCCACTACTCGGGTTTGTAGCGCCGGGGTATCGTCGACAGCCTCCTTCCAGGAGCTTGCCAGATGCCCCAGATCCACATCAAACGGGATCTCGTATACAACATGGCCGATGTGGCCTTGATTACTGTAGGTCAGGCGATCAAGAGCCTCGTATTGGAAGCTTGTGCACGGCACCACGATTTCAATCGCAGCCGGATCTACGCAGCAATGGCGACTTGCCTGGCAGCGTAAGGTTTCCGGGGACTCCGCGACGTCACCCCACGAGCCACTCATGACGGGTTTTGAGGAATGATCTGCTTCCATTTCGAGATAGCGAACCTACAATCGATTGAACAAAGGTTACTTAGTCAGTGGCACCGTGTTATCGTGCCGGATTGCAGAACATGTCGGTCTACCGAAGGAATTTATCTGAGGTATGCGCAACTCCGCACGTGACTATAATTTACATTGCTCAATACCCAGAGCGCTGCCTGGGACGATTGATTCCAGCCTGGAGAAGGATCTTCTGCGAAGGATGCGGTTGTGGACTTTGTGCGGCGGTGGCCCATATCTTCAGCGGATTTAAGCTGACGATCGCACCTCGGACCAATCCATCCCCCGCCAAGGACCCTAGTCTGGGCCACCCGCCGGGAGGACACGATGCGACTTTCGGGTTCCTCCTGTATTGAACCTTGATCTCCCTTTTGTTACTGGCAATCCTGACGGCAAGCCCCTCAGGATCCACGATGGCAACTTTGGGGCGCCTATCGCCTATCATGCCGCGCGAGGTTACGTTCTGAGGCGCAGCTAGCCTGATTCCAGTCCTTTGTTCAGGCGTCGGTGACGGGCATGCGCTCATGGAGGATTGCACTCGTCATAGTCGGTCTGCGTTTCGCAACCATCAAATAGATCCCTAAACTACGACCCAAGTGTTCCATTCCCTTGCCTTTTCTCCCGTCTCTGGGCTGCAAGGCTTGCCACGTTACGCATCCTTCTTTGCTACCAAACAGTCTGCAATGCTGTCCACTCAGTGGTTGCTGACCTCGTGAGGTGCGAGCCATGCGCTTCTGGAATGTCGCTACCCTGTACCGCTTATCATCGTTCACGTGGAACGGCGGTCAGCGTTGTCCTCAGATACTTGTTCTCTTTTATTTAACATCCTGCTAAGATCTTGTTTAGCCACTTTGGCTCCCAGCCCAGTATGACGGGCAGATTGGAGAAAATCCCCCTCACAAAGTGCGCAACATCTTTACGGGTCCGCAGCCGGCTCCGAGCACCTCTGCGCCGGGACCGATGCCATTTGCGTGCTCCGCGCTAACGCAACATTTGAGTGACAAAAATACACACCTGAGCATGCCAAACCCAACCGTGGATCGCACCACTTGCCTGCTCCCATCTTCTATATGGACCACAGTCATTACCAAGCCTAACCTATCACGTTGTCCTTCGTCCTGCCGTCAATAAGCAGGCTATCGAGACGAGGGTAGCCAACCCTGACCTTGTCTTGTTCAGCCTCGTCTAAATCTCGGCAGACCACACAACATATGACGGCGATGCATGGCCTCTCGAGTAATTGTCCGTGTGCCCCTGGTGGTTCCAAAAAGCTGCATTACACGTAGCCACGCCTCCTACTATGAATCATCTTGGCAACAGTGCGAGTTTCATCACCTGTTTCCCCACAGCTCGCAATATAGGCAATATCCTCCGCTCTCCATAGATGTGGCGACAGAGATAGAGAGTCGTGCTGGGCGACTATGCGCGCCAAGAATAACACAGTTGTGAGACAAGCTAGTCCATGTTTATTTCCCAAACAAATCCGCTAGGCTGTTCAAGTATTCAATCTGCTCCGACCTCCAGCTATCCACTTCCGCGTGGCTCGTCACATTGGCATCGAGTACAAATACCTCTGCAGGGCCCTCATCAACATATCGGGGCCAGGCAAGATTCCCAGAGTTACCGACTTTGTTCGGATCCTGCGCAGTGATGAATGAGATCCACATAGAGGCCGTGGTGAAAGCTAGGTCGATGTGTGCCTGGTTCTTGTTTCGGAAAGGATTTCCTCCATGTGTCTCATAGCCCAGTCCGTCCAAATTGATGAAGACGAACGGGATCTCCTCAAAATGCGTTACGCCCGCAGACGGTTCAGTAGCAGAATTATCGGCGTTAAACCTGTAGCAGAATGCTCGTAGGCCCCTTGAGGCCCAAAGCTCACACATCAGCCGTCGGGCTGCTATGAAGTTCAGATCGCCGGTGAAGGTCGCAACGCTGCTCCAAGCTCCGCCATTCTCTTCCTGCGGGTCGGGACCCGGCTCCAGAGATTGGTTTCGGGCAGTGGAGTAAAGGTCGACGATTTTATCGGCCACTGACGGCGGCACATCCGCAATGAACGAACCATCTGCGGTATAGCTGTTAGCTGCAGTTCAATCAGGTACAATACCACCTACTTGTGAGGAATTTTTTGAAAACAGCGTCGTTCGCGACTGGATAAGGGGCGAACCCGGTGCCCTCGTCCGTGTTGGCACCCATGAGTATGGGAACGTGAACAAACTCGTCCCGTTCGAGGTGGATGGATCCCCGGGTCCGAAGTATGTCACCGTCTGGAAGAGGGAAGAAGCCGTAGCCGGAGCCGTTGATGGCTTGGTGGAGGCTCGTAAGGGGAACATCGCGCAGGCAGTCGAGTCTCGAAATGCTGTTGTTGCAGCCCACGCTCGCGACGATCTCGTCGTACTGGCCCTGGCTGTCACGGGGGTCCATGTAAGATCGGATTGGGCTCCCAGACTGCATTATAACCCCGCGGAACAGTCCATCGTCCCTTCCGCCGTACGAAACAAGATGGAGACCAACCGATGTCGCTCCAGCGGATTCGCCCCAGATGGTCACCTTGCTCGGGTCTCCACCAAAGGCCGCGATGTTCTCCTGGATCCATTGCAGGGCCATGCGTTGGTCTCTAAGTCCTAGGTTTGTGTTTCCAGTGCCAATCATGTCTTCGCTACGAAGGAAACCAAAGGCATTTAGTCTGTAGTTGATGCTCACTCCGATCATTGGGGATCCTAGTCGCCAAGTCAGTATGCGTAAACATATCAAAACAGAGTACCGGGTGGTGTTGACCAATTTTGTGTGACTGTTGCACGATCGCTGATAGATTGTAGCGTTGGTCCCGCGAGCTCCCATCCCCGAATCCACCCCCGTGAATCCAAACGGCCACTGGAAGGTCAGCGCCTTGCTTGATGTCATCCCCACGGACTACATTTAGGGTTAAGCAGTCCTCGTCCATGGGAAGGTACATGTTGTCACCCTCGAGCGACCGAGATTAGCAATGCACCAAACTTGGGTCAGGGAGCTGGAACATACACCGTAGCTTACGCATGCTGGCCCGTAGTCTTCGGCGGACCGCGCGTCTGTCCAGCTCTGATTCAAAGGCTGGGGAACTGCGAAGCGAAGATTTCCAACAGGTGGTTGAGCGTATGGTATGCCCAAGAAATAATCCTGATGCCATACTGTATCGCGAAAGCCTGACAGAGACCCGTTTAAGACCGCGGCCGCCGGTTGCGATGGGCTGGGGGCCGCCCACGCGGCAACAAGTCCCGGGAGTATGATTGATAACGTTCCAGCACGCATACTCAAGCTTCCATAAAAGAGGTCCGAAACATTTACTTGGAGGGGAGTCTCTGTGGGCCAACGCCCTTTATGTTCTTTCGGTGCGGGATCGCAAAACTCCGCCCCGCGCCGATCGACACTCCTCTTGGTTCGGCATCGCGGTTCGGCAGACTGGTCACCGCGGGCACGACGAAATGTTTGGTCCCAGTCCAGCGGAACAGTCGTGAGGGGACCCCGCAACCTTGACCAAGGACCCCGGTTGTCTTTGCTCTCGTGGGTGAACCCCGTCCATCGCCAGTCGAAGGCTACCGGGCAAAGCAGCTAGACTTCCGTCCGACCACCTACGCAATCAGCATGGCAGACACTTTCACAAGCTTATTCTAGAACACTGTGAGGCTAGAGCTCACATGTCCCACCTTTATCGCCAGTCAGTGACTGATGCAGTACATTGTTGCTTCGGTCGGTATGCGGGCTGATTCCGGGCAATGTGGTGGTCCCATGTCTCCGCCGTCTGTCCACTTAATACGGGTAGGGCATGTTCACCAGACAGGTCTCCAACGGCGATACGCACTAGATCCCGGACTTCTGGGTCCCACACCAAACGGCACTTACAGGCCCCGCGAGTTCGCTCCATGGCGTTCGAAGGCCCCGGTTCCAAAATGGCAGTCAGAGAGCCGATAGATGGCCACTTTAGACGCTGTATTACACTGGTCGAGTTGAGAGATCCCATGGACCGTCGGATTCAACCAAGGGGCATCATCCGTCATCAATACTCTGGTCACCATGCATGATCCGACTGAGTATGGAGCCAGTGCCCCCAACGAGCAGGACCAATTAAACGGAACAGACACGGCAGATGCTTTGGGCGCGAAGACAAGGCTAGGGGTCCAGACTGTGTGAACGGTCTTTGCACCGAGGTTGGGCCGCGCGCTCTCTGTAAACGAAGTTTTGAGCGCGATTTGTCGTCTAAATAACTGAATTACACACTAGGGTGTTCATGACACTGCAACATCCGCTTTCTACCAGCAGTCTTTTAGACGGAGACTTATAGGCCCAGCTGCCAGAAAACATTCACCCACATCCATAGGCCATAATATCTCTCACCTTGCCTGGCAAATGCGGAGTGTGTTCTTGGATCGACGCCCTTACTGCCCTAATCAGCGCGGACACGGAGATACGTGAGTGCGCGTCTTGCCTCGGGTTCCCCAGATGTCCCCACACCAGCTCCATATCCTGCACCCCGGCGTGCAGGGCTGCATAGCCTGAGGTTGACTGGGGCTACGAATATAGCCTTATCGAGTCGAAGATCCAGAAAGGATTCACAAGAACTTTTGTGCCGCTAGAAGTTTCCTTGTCTATAGCTTTCCAGAGGAAGTATTTCGAAAGCACTCTTGTCTTAGCTTAGTAGCATAATTTCTGCGTTGTGATAAAGCTTGAAAAGTGTACGCGATTAATCTGAGGCACTATCTGGGTCCTATCTCTAAGCTTTGAAGACGGGAACATCGGGGACGACACTTGCGTCACACCCCGAGACGATTTCGGCCCCCTGCAGACCTGTATATTGCGAAACAACAGTGCGGCCTGAAGGGTCTGTCACGGTGAATGACCAAGACGATGGACCCGCAGTGTTGACATGAAGATATCGAATGGGTACGAATTCATCCGCTGTAGCCTCATAGGTGTAGACAGGGTTGAGGTAGTAGCTGGAACTCCGTACGGCTTTTGCATTCTGTGCGGTGTAACCAGACACGGCTTCCGGGCCAAGCCAGAAATAGTCTGTTTCGTCCGGCTGACTGATCGTGAAAGTATATCTGCCAGACATAGCAGGATGAAAGTAGCCCACATGTTGCACTGCTGTAAACTCGGTGTTGAAGCCTAGTCCTAGGCCGTCATATCTGAGTGCCTGGTTGAATGTTTTTCCTTGGCCCGTATACGCGGTGTTTCCAGTATATCTAGCCGACTGTCCCTGGAATAGCACATCGGGTTTCAGGATGTCCGTTGCGTAATTTGGCGTTTTCCCATCGTTGAAAGGTATCTGTCCGGGTGAAGTACTTGTGGAGCTGCCAGATCTAACAAACTTGTAGTATCCATACCGAAGTGACCCAGTGCAAGCGGGTTTTGAAACCTGCACAGTTACCGTGGGGCTGAGAGTGTCGGTGGGCTGGATCGTGGTCGTTGACGCCGACCGGATATCAACCGTGGTCGTGCTTGTTACAGTCGGTGCTGGTGCTATTACAAGCACGGTACCCGTCTGGCCCGGTTCCGTTGCAGTTTGTGTAGTTGTCGCCGAGGTCGAGCCGACAAGAGTTCTTGTCGTTGTTGTATAGAGGTATGGCACTTGGACCAACACAGTGCCTGTCTGTCCGGGTTCTGTCGCTGACTGGGTAACCGTCGTAGCAGCAGGCACGTCAGCCGCTTGAGTAATGGTAGTGAAAGCAGGTGGAGCTTGTACGAGCACTGTGCCGGTCTCTCCTGGCGCCGTGGGTAGCTGGGTAGTTGTTGTCAATGCCGTCACGTCGGTGGTCTGAGTGATAGTCGTAAGCAGCGGCGGCGGCACCTCAACAATAACCGTGCCGGTCTCTCCTGGCGCCGTGGGCAGCTGGGTAGTTGTTGTCAGCGCCGTCACGTCGGTGGTCTGAGTGATAGTCGTAAGCAGCGGCGGCGGCACCTCAACAATAACCGTGCCGGTCTCTCCTGGCGCCGTGGGTAGCTGCGTGTTTGTAAGGGGAGTGGCCACAGCTGCTGTCTGGGTAATTGTGGTGAACCCCACCTGTGGGACTGTTGTTGGCACGGATGCCGAAGCTGAGGGTACTTCAACCACAACGGTGGCCGTCTGACCTGGCGTCACAGGAAACTGTGTAAAGGTTGTTGGAATCAGCCCCTCTCCGGTCCTGGTAGTCGTGGCAAGAGGTGGTTGGATGATCACAACCACATCGGCACCGCTGGAAAAGCCTGGTGGATTGGTCAAGGTAGTAGCTGCTGTAACGTCGCTCGTTCGAGTGATCGTTGTCTCCGGCTTGCCAGGGACTTGAACAATGACAGTACCAACGTCGCCGGGTGTATCAGGCAGCCGAGTGACAGTACTCAGCGGTCCGCCTTGCTTCGTGCGGGTAAAGGTCCTGAACAGTGCTTGTTCATCCGTTACCTTCGGTACCGTAACGATGACGAGTCCAGTCTCTCCGGCTACGCTTGGAAAGCTCGTCACCGTTGTGGCCGCGGAAACATCGCGCGTCCGGGTGCTGGTGGTGAATTGAGCGTTGCTGGGTACTCCAGGAAAATCATTCGGCGTCTGAACAAGAACGGTCGGCGGACCGCCGTCAGCTGGTGTGAATGTGGTTGTCGAAGGGGCGGTAATTGTGGACGGCCCAGCGTAAGGTATAGTCCGGGTTTGGACGGGACCTAGAGCCTCCAACATTGGCGTGAGGACTAGGACTGTTGCGTGGCCATTTCCCCCATGTGAGGCGGGGATCGTGGTTGAAAAAGGAACGTCCCCGCTGGCAGTTCCCGTGTACGTCAGAGCGCCATCTATGTAACGCATAGGGTTCGTAAGGGGATATGTGATCTTCTTGCACTCGCCAGGTCCAGCCTCGTCGACGACAAAGGTGACATGGTTGACGAGTTCGTAGCAGACGGAATAGCGCGGGCCGGCAACCACCGGCGATGGCTTCTCGGTGATATTGCTGGTGAAGATGGAGTCCCGATCCAGCGTTTGGCAGTAAGCACACCATGAGAGGAGGCTCAGCAGTATAGACCTTGGCACCATGACTCCGGTTTTGGTGGATGTCTGCCTGCCTCACGTAGTTCACCAAGGAAGGATACAACAGCAGAAGCACAAGCCTCTCGGGCAAATCTTTCAAAAGTAAGAACCGGAAAAAGCAGGTACCATAAACCTGGCCTGGTCATCATCGCGTTTACATTCTGGGTTAATTCCAGGGGAAAAGGCCTGTGGCTTTGAAACCGGTCAAGACGCATCCATCCCAACCATTCCTCAGCCTGGAGATGTCTCGTGAGAGCCAGGGATGTACGGTCAATAAAGTGTGGCATCCTCAAGATCGCGCGCTTTCGGCCGATATATCTCGGATTGACGAGCGACATAGTGAACGCCACAAGCAGAGATCGACGAGACATGGATGGCGTTTGATTAGGGTCTGAGATGGTTGGGAATTCAAGCGGCACGAGCTGAGACAGGGCGAAACAAAAAGCCCCAGCCTTTTCAGGGGGGTGGAGATTTCCGGATTCTTGGAGATCGATTACCGTGCCGTGAAACCTCCATAAGTATTCATTCCTCCGATCCATTCGCCAGTCTGTTTTGCCTGACGGCATCCCCAGGGTTTCCCAGGCTGAGAGCAGAGTTCCGAACAGGTCTAAGCCCCATACACCTTCACTTACATGATCAGATCGCTTGACTGCTTTTTCATGTGACATATCATATGAGGCAAAGAAATCGCCGGAGCACTGCCGAAACCATGCGTCTATGTCGAGTCCGTCTGCTGATGGTAACATCGAGGACTCGCCAATGGTATATTGACATTGTACCCGGGTCTGTGGTAATTCTTTGCACTTTACAGCATTCTCGAAGATTCCATCCAGGAACCCGCAAGACATTGAGATATTGGGCGCCCATCCGCTAAGGAGGGACATCTCATCTAGCCCGCACTTCTAGTGATATTCACCAGCGATTGTCTCATAGACCCTATCAAGAATGCCCGACCGCGGAAGCCTACGGCAGGAATTCTAGGCGCGTCGCGCCAGATGCTCATGGATACGTAGAAGTATCGGTGTAAGTGTCCTCCACAAGCGCAGAGCGTTTCTCCTCTAGCCAACGTGACGAAGAGCCGTACTAACTTGCAATGAAAATTACACTCATCACGGCGGCCCTTCTCTTGGCCGGTGCCTCTGCTGGCCCATGGCGCCACAATCATCGATTGCCCCCTCCAAGAGGCGCACCACTTGTCGGTTCTCGAGAAACGTGCCAGCCTGCGATGAGAGTCACCCTAGATCTCACACCAATCTGCTATCACGAATCTTTCTTCTCAACTACTGTCATAGACCCATTTGGGAACGGCGAATACTTGACTATCTCAAGCGTGCCCACGATTGTGTCCACGTCTTCGACACGCACAAAAATCATCGAGGCGTCAACAATTGTTCAAGACTCGGGCTTGGGATGGGAAGTAATCACGGGTTCTGGATTGGAGACAATATCCGCCATTGTGCTTCCTGAGCCAACTTCGACAAAGGATGGCATTGAAACGACTGGAGACGGCGGACAAGCCACCGGGCCGATGAATACAGCCGGCAATCCCACACCGAGCTCACCTGGTGAAAGTGTAAACACCAACGCTGGATCCGTCTCTGGAACAGCCATGGGATCGAACTCTCCTCCACAGACCGTGACAGCGTCCATGTCAGCAAGTTCGGGCGGAGTCACGACGGCGTCGCCGACCTCTCGGGAGCTTGAGCTGGGCCGAGGGATTCCGACGGGAACAGTGACAGATCTGCCTGATGATCAATTCATATTCTTGGCGATCAGCGCGAGCAGTACTATACCTACTTTGCCCACAGCTGTCGCCCAGGCCGGCCGACCAGCTCTTGCTCGCAGACAGGCCGAACCTCTGATTGAGAGAAGGTCACTCAAGCTGGTAGACCTCAGATCTGCAGACGACGCATCCGACAACGTGAGCCAAGACCAGTGCGACAGCGCTGATCCCCTTCTCCTCCGCATGGGCAGTCTCGTCCAGTACGACCTCAGCGTGGGCAAACCGCTCGGCGAGACCTTGTCTCCGCTGGGCTTTCTCGTTCCGCCTCCCGGCAACCAGGTTGACCAGGCGTTCGGTCTCGTTGACGGTGTTCTTCAGTGGGTTGCTCCAGACGTCGGAAAAGCCCTCTTCTACAGTTGCAATGGCGAGATCGTTGCGGCTTTTGATGAAATCATGCCGGCAGCCTGCACGCAGGTCGTGATAGGCGCTATAGATGGCAACGCGTGTCAGGAGCGCGTCGAAGAGACGAGGAGCCCAGTCGATACTTTCACTCCACCCACTGGGCAGATGCCACCAAGCTCTGTTTCCGAATCAACGATCTTTACCCCGATGGTGCCGACCAGCATACCACCTGCAACGTTCTCGGTTACGGGAACAACTTCCAGAACTAGCGGGCCGTTCACCAATTCCAGCATCATCTCCTCGACTCTCTCCGCTTCGGCCTCGTCCGCGTCTGTATCGGGCACAACAGGGACACTCCCGGTCACTGAGTCCTCTGTCTCAGTGTGCGATTCACCGTTGCAGACTCCGGATCACGCGATCAACTCTCGCATGTCGGAAGCCCTTCGTACCGGAAATCCAGACATTGTGACCGAGGCGGAGCTGCTGCAGCAGATTCCCGTTTCACTCGAAGGACGTCAGACCCCAGCCTTTGACCTTATTCCGGACGGCACAACAGTAACATGGCTCCTGAATCCAAACACGGGCTATGTCCGTAATGCTGGCCCTCTTGATGCTCTGTTGGTTGGAAACCAAAACATTGTGCAGTCCTCCACTCCAGCGAGGAAGACCCTGGCAGCGATCGGGGTGGTGCCCAATTCGAACGCTCGAATAGCGTATTTTGGTGGCAACCCCTTTATCACCGACGATGCGGGAATGTCCTCGTGGCGGCCTCTCAGCGATGCTGGTCTGACCGCCGTGCTCAAAAATACCGCCCGCTACCTTGTTCCGATCGATGGGTGCAACACCACGTCGAGCGAGGCTCTGCAGGCTCGTCAAGAAGGCGACTTCTCCGATCTCCGAATCGTCGTGGCCCAAGCCCGCAACGGCGGGTCTGAAACCGCCACGCTGGCCTCGCTCCAGTCGCTCTTCCCGGGGGCCCTGATCAACGGCGGAAGCGCGGACGCAAATGCTTGTGATTTCGTGGCTGGAGAGCCAAATACTTGCCTCGCCGGGGCGAACCTACTCGTCGTAGGCGACGATGCAAACGTCGGTGACGACGCCCTGGCGCAGCAAATTGCAGACCTCCACAGGGCTGGCCTCCCAACACTTGTCATGGGAGAGAATGGCAACCCGCAGCCTCTTTCGCAAAAGATCATGGCGCTGCTGGGAGTCACCGCGGCCCAGAACTACTTCAACGGGCGCACCGTCATCGATCAGGCTACCAAGGAATACCTCGTTCCGGAACGCGTCATATCCGATCAGATTCGTGAGGACGCCCTCACAGTGGCACGGTACCTGGATAACGACCCGCTGGTGCCCTCAGACTACTCCTCGTGTCTCAGCACTACCACTTCAGGAGTCGGCGACACCCAGCTGAAGACGTGCATCGAGGATCCGGCTGCCGGGGTGGCCGAGCACGCAAAACCCTACTTTGCCGCCTTGAAACGGTTCCGGCAGGTGTTCGATGGGCTGTCCGGGGCGGGACTGGATATGTTTGAATCGACTTTTGGCAGCCAGACAGAGGTGGTGCGCGTCCTCGCTCTCCTTTCGGACAAATATCGACGCGGGCCCGGAAAGCAGCCTGGCGATCGTGCGGTCGCCATCGCGTACCCGGTCGACTTGAGGAATGACGGCGCTGAAGCGGGCAGAAGCTTCTACTCTGACTGGTTAACACCGCGGACCACGAAAGCCACAGGCCGTCCGCGGACCCTGGGATCTTTGTACTGCCCGACCAAGATCATGGCCGAGACTGACATACAATCATGCCAAAGCCCAGTATTCCCCAATGTGGGCAACTACCCGCTGACTCTCAGGTCTGCGCCCGAGGATCGCTTTACCGCTTCCGGCTTCGATCAAATCCCGGGACGGCCAAGCACAGTCACGCTCCAAACGGACCCCGGCTTCCCGGTCTATATTCGCTTTTCGGCTGGTAAAGATGCGACCAGTCGGGCTACGTTGCTTTCTGCTAACGGCGCCGTGTCGACCTACAACCGCCCGAGCTTCTCCGTGGGCCCTTATGTACGATTGATGCCTAATGTACCCGTCACCTTGAACACGCCGTACGGTGGTCCTCTATACGTACGCCTCGCAGCAACGAGTACTACCAACCCGACCGACGTTCAACTGTCGTTCCGAAACGTGGCTCGGCACCCCACTCTCTACTACCCGGCCACTGACGCCGAGATCGCGGACTTTGCGGCGGAACTCTCCACCTCAGACGCTTACTGGGCAGACATTGTTGACGATGTGTTCGAAATTCACTCGCCGATAGCGAAGATAAGATCCGCCCTCGACCCAAGAGGTCAGGATGTTGAAGCCCCGCCACGCCGAGTATACTACAACGGAACCAACGGCTTGACAGAACTCATTGACGACTTCAGAAACTCCTGGGCAGCACGAGAATATACGCTCGCCGGCCTCAAGGTCCGCTCAGAGCCCCTCTCGTCCACATTGTCAGCCGACGATCAGGAAATATGCTCTGACCTCCGCCTGCCCTGCCTGAATGAGACCATCAACACGCTCGTTGCCCACCAGCACGTGACCTACGACTCTTACTCGGCGTGCGGTGCATTGTGCTCAGGCAATCCAATCACAATTAGCGGAGATCCAAAGCCAATCGGCTACGGAGAGGGTCACGAACTCGGACACAATCTCCAGCGTCCGCAGCTTGGTATCTTCTGGCCGGACACAAAACTTGGTTCTCAGATGAGCAGGGTGGACAGTTGGGCGAATTACGTTCAACGCGATGGAGAAACCTCCAATAACATCTTCCCAATCGACAACATCTACACATACTTCCGGTTTACTCTCCCTGGGAGGACCAACAGCCCCCTGTACGACGGGCTGCTTGGTAGTCACGACCCGCGCAAAGATGTTGACACCTTCAGCGCGCACGCTTCAGCGTACTCGGACATCCGCGGGAGCGGCCAGAATGTCGTCCTTGACGCCACTTGCAAAGTTATCGGAAGCTATCCCGTCGGTACGCCTTCAGACGTCATGCTCGCCAACGCAATTTGGAGCAACGGTGCGTATTCAGCCAATAACGGACTAAGATTGACCTTCTACGTTCCTCTACCCGATTTGCTCCAGGGCCGCATAATGTCAAATGGTGTCACGCTGAAGGATGGTCGCGACATCTTCACGCTGTTGTACCAAGCCGCTCGCGCCTTCACCGTCTACGCTGCGGACGAAGCAACATGGAACGCAAACCGTGACAGCCTGGGCCTTTCTGCATATGATTACCAAGATGATGTAGTCTATGGATCGGGAAAAACTGTGAGTGGGATGATTGGCAACGACTTTATGCTTGTCCTGCTCTGTCGGATCACTGGATACGATTTCCGCCCATACTACGCTTCGCGTGGTGTCTTCTACACTTCACGCGCCAACGAGCAGGTTGAGGCCAATGAGGCAGCAGGGGATGCCCTGAGGAGATTCGGAAAACCGTTCCTTGCGCTGAACACGCAACAGCCAAAGGTGAACCGGACATCTGTGCCGGTCGACTCGCCCAGCGCCTACACATCGAACGATGTCTTCTTTGACACGAGTGACCCGGCGACCACATGGCCGGGCTCGGACGATGACCTCAATGGTACTCCGGAGAAGTTTGTCGGATTTCACCCTCGGTCATGTCAGGGGTTCACGGCTGGCTGAATATGCATCAGGGGCCGTTGGTAGGGTTTGAGGCTCGGGGTGTGCGATTTCAGGCTGGCAAACTACCGCCATCGAGTTTATAGCTGTTGTAACTTTCACATAGAGCCGGTCATGAGGCAACAGCCGCTTAGCTTAATCGGCGTTTGCCCCTCCCTGAGCCCTGTGTTTCTAAGCTCATCGTACTCAACTTCCGTGATGATGAATGGTCCGAGAACTTCCAAACACAGAGATCGGTAGGACCGTTAATGCTCTGCTTATGGCATCCATGAATGAAATCCACAGTTCCCTGCCAACAGATGGCACGGAGTGCTGGATGCAGTGGCAGTTGACTGTCTTGTGGTCAGTTTCGATCATTCTGCCTGTCCACATTCTGAATTAGTGGCAGCCTTCAACCTTCACGTCGCGGGATTGAAACCCAAACAATTAGCTCTCAGGCTTTAACGGGCTCTTATTCCAAAGTCTGAACTGGGGTTTCGCAAAACAACCTTCGAATTTGGTCATGTGTGTTGTTGATGAGCGCTTGGTACCGGGTAGTCGGCATGCTTGCGCCAGTGCGAACAGCCTCAAAGTGCAACACGGTGGCACCACACGAATGTTCGCACCCTCTTCATTTGACCATGAAGCTAGTGAAACCCAATGGTATCTCTCGGTAACAGAAAGACATCGAAACTCTTGAATAGCTGGGGAGCATAGTGCGCGGTGTATAGGAGTCTGCGTTCATAATGTGTAAGCTTGTAAGACACCCTTTGTCACTAGAAGCCATACAACTCAGCCTCAGCTGTAGCTCTACCCAGCTTTGCGTGCCGTCAATACTGTCACAAGAATCGCTCATTCCTAGAATTGCGCCCCCAAACCTGGATTGTACATAATTAGCGATCATGTTGTTGTTGGGGGCCAGCACGCGGCGTCTGCGGTGTAGCGGAATCAGAGGCCCCCGCGCCGTATGCCGAGAGGGAGTAATTAGCCTTCATTGGCTGGTGCTCGTCTGGCTACTCAACGACCTACGGCTAGCCGCCCTTAGCCCCTTACTCACTCTAGGCTTGTGTGGCAATCTGAGGCGATTCGTGACTCGGCCAAGGATCAGGGGCGCAGATACTTCCACGAGTGCCTGCTTGTGGTTGTGATCTGCTCTGAAACATAGCGTGGATCGCGTCCATAGTGACCCTGTTCGACGTCATTAATCAAGCCTGCGCCCTGGAAGCCGTAGGTGCTGTGCTGCGTGGGTCCAGCCTAGGTAGCTCCTCGGGCTATACAAAACCCGGAACAATGGTTTGGAATCATCCTCCGCTTCACCCAAGCCGCAGCTCGTGAAAGCACACTCGCGGCTCAGATAGCAACACAGACATTGGATTGGTCTATAGCGTGGCGTTCCTCTTTGAGAATACAAGCATCAGAGATAGGACACTCCCCTCAACTCATAGGCACCCTTACCCGTTCTGAGCCGGACGGTGGCGTCGTTACGGCTGCCGTATGGCCAAGCGTATTTTTTTTCTTTTCTTTTTTTTAAGAAACTCCAACCATGGAATAGATGACTGACTGCAAAGAAGTAACGATGACCTGTCTGTTTCGATGGCGTCATTGGGCTCTGCATGTACTTGAAGCCTTCTATAAAAGCCCTTGGCCCTCGTGTCATGCACGAGACAAATCACTACCTTCAGCACCATCGACTCGTCTAAGGTCTAAGCACCGATCAAGCACTTTACTCCTTACTGCTTCAGACTAGCAAAGATCTTTTTCATAATGGCCGCACTGTCCACCCTATTTGGCGCCTTGTTTATCGCATCTGGCCCGATGGTTTCATCCGCCTCCCCAATTCAAGGTTCGGATTCTGTCGAGGCGGGTCCTAACTGGGAGGAGTATGTCAACAAGGCCGGATACACTGCACGCCGCTTCAAGAAAGGGATGGGTCCCGGCAGCGAAGACTACAACAACCGGTTTGGTGGCCGCGAATTTTCCCTCTACAAGCGGGACGACGGCACCGTTACCCAACCTTACGCTGGCAAAACTGAGATTGCTTACGGCTGCGACGTCGACATTACCGACCAGGTTCTAGACCTGCTCAACGACCTGTGCGAAGACACGCAGTGTGATGAAGGCTCGTCTGCCGAGGCTCAGGTCACCTATCCTGACGATGGTCGCGAGACGGACTACAGCGTTGTGCTAACTGCCGAGGGATCTTATCCATCTGGCCAGAAGGGTGCTTTTATTGCTGCCATCAAGGAAATCGTCGAACAAGGGGCCTCTTCGACCAGGGATGTGCTGTCCAGCTTCCCTGGTAGTTCCCACGTGTAAGTGTGCCCTCGGCAGTGGCTCCTCTATCAAATCTAACGTGCGGCGGCAGGTCGGCCAGAGTTTTCGAGTGTCCGGTGCGCTACTCGAGCAACTACTTCTCTGTTGTGCTCCGAGAGGCGGGAGATTTTGGAGGCCAAATCGGAAACTTGGACGTCAATCTTGAGTTCAGAGAGGACGGGGGCGTAAGTTTTGCTGCCCAAGCGTGGGAGTTCTGAGCCCTAGCTGACCTTAACCCAGGACATTTGCGGGCCGGTTATGGACGCCGTGACAGATATCGCCAGCGCTATTTCTCACGTCGGCCCCATCTTTCCGATTGTCAACGACATCATCTGCGCAACCCCTGAGCAGTAGATTGGGCGGTCCGGGCACGACCTTGGTTGGCCCAACTGTTGCCATGTCTCCTTGCTAGTTTTCGCGTTGATGAAGGATATTGGCGTGTCAAATTATGGGTTCAAATCTCAAGTACATACGTGGTACAGGCAGAACAATACTAGTAACGACCGAGATATGCAACGTCTTTACAGTTCCTAGAAGTGGGAATTGCTTTCGGGAGCGGACCTCTGAAACACCACGTGGACGAGTAAACAAGGCCTGGTGGAGTGTGGGTCGACCTGCCCTCACAGGTGTCAACAAGTCTGCAAAAGAATGTTTCGCTGTTTCATCGAGAGCCCAGATATTTCCATGCCACCGCAAGAGCTGCAGCACCGCCCGCCAGTATGACAGCCCAACGCTGCAAACCCCTCCCAACCATCTTTGCAGCTAGCCTGTCGATGGCTTCACTGTCGTTGATCTTAGGAAACGGGACATCAGGAATGTCCTTTCCCAAAGCCTTGCACAATGGCTCCCAGCCGTCCTTGACATCGAAGAAGACCAGGCGATCTGCAGGCACCTCGCTCTTCAACCACGCCACATGTTTGTGATACACGTCCTGAGATAGGGGCTCCGCCTCCCCATACATGTGAAGATACTGCTGCCTCAGCCCATTTACGTAATCGGGGAAATATCTCATGGTCGGCAGTGGTAGCAGCACCGCCCGCAAGAACCACATGGTTGCGACGTTGGCTATGGCTGCCATGCTACGCTCCCAAGACGCCGGGTCGCGCGTCGTGCAAATGACCAGAGCCTCAGGGTAAAGCTCCAGCAGCTTCGGGCCAAAGCCACAGGCGGGAGAGTCTGTCACGGCGGCGTAGCCATCGAGTCTCTGTCTGAGCAATGCTGCTTGGTGGTCGCCTTCGTCAGGGGTACTGGTCGGAAGACTCGAAAGAATGTCGATCCAACCACGTATGTCTGCCTCGGGACCCAGGGTCACCTGAGTGCCGCCATGGTATACGGGAGCCTGTAGCAGGATACGGAGCGCCTCGCTAAAGGAAGCCGTGCCGGTACGGGGAAGGCCGGCGCCGATGACTTGCATCTTGACCCCTGGCTGAGGGGCTGACGGTGCGTTGCCCATGGTGAGAACAGCTTCCGCTGCTGTGAGATTAAGGAGTGATGCTGCGCAGTCCAGGAAATCCAGGAGATAGCGATTATTCGTGATCAATTGGGAGCGCGGGTAGATGCTAGAAGGAAGCAGGACTTAGCTAGGGGCGGCATCTGCACAAATATAAGTACACGCAGGAGGATCGAGATGTGGGTCGACAGTGATTATCGGGCCTGTCACCACATGCGGCACGTAACATTGTTAAACGTGCACTGGGCTTGGCCTCTGTGTCACTGCATTGAGATGGAATCGGGAAATAGAGTGGGATTGTGTGGAACCCACCTGATCGCAGCCATTCCCAAATGGGAAACGAACCTCAAGGTCGCAAGTCTTAATTCACAGGAGGTTCTGGGAGGTTACGAATTACGGATAGCACAGACACAGCGCCATTCGTGCGAAGGATGCGGATCCTCGAGGGAGACAAGTTACCATGATCTTCGGCACGGGAAAGACTATTCAAAAGGTGCATAGCCTGCCTCTTCAGAATAAGATCTTAAATATAGCAAGAACATAAAAACCCTACTTAGCTCTCCGCGTTGCATGGTCAATCTTCAGTGTCTTTCATCCCACCCCTCCCCTCAAGCCCAAACACTCTGTGCTACGCCCGGCTGACCTTGGGCGTCAGGTCTTTGATTATGTACATCTGTCCGTAGATGTCAGCCGACATATAGAAGATGCGCATGGATGAGAACACAGCGTCGTCGACAAGAGGCTTCAGCTCGGAGAAGGACAGATCGAGACTCTTGCGCTCGTACTCGGCAATCTTGAGAAGATTCCGCTTCAACGAATTGTCTTCGTTGCCGCACCCAGATTCGAACTCGGGAAAATTGACGCTGTTGAGGCTCCCTTCCTCCTTGTCGCGTGCTAGAGATCCCGCGTCGTTGTAGAGCCGACAGAGCGCAGCCAGGCGGCGCGAGAGGTCCTGCGATATGTACTTGGCCTGAGGTGACGCCAGCCGGTCGGATCCGTTACCCAGCATGCAAAAGAAGGAGGCCACGGCAAAGGGTCCAGCGGTATGGTCGCCGGAGACTGTGTGCGTCCACGTGTACAGCGAGGACCGAGCCGCGCTGAAGATGGGGTTCGATCCCTGGCGTGCCTCAGGCTGTGGCTCTGATCTATGGCGTAGGCTATCCTCTTCCTGGATGAGATGGGCCGTGAGGAAATCCTTGATCGTGCTTTTGAGCTGATTCCTGTTGTACGTGGTCGCTGAGCGCACGTACTGAGCCTGCCACAAGTATAGAATGAAGCGCTTCAGGGGTACTCTCACGTCCTGCTCGTCAGCTCCATTCTGACCGTTCTCTTGGATCGTCTGCAGGTCGCCGTCTTCTGCGTTGTTAGCTTCGGCAATGCCTTCGGCCTCTCGGAAGAGATCACCGATGGAGTCCTTGAGGCTGATGACAGCGTCGATGCCCAGACTGGCGACTCTGGTCTCGATAAAGTTGTCCACCAAATACGCAAGCGCGGAAATGACCATCATCTCCAGCATAATGTCCGCGCTCAGAACTTGGCCATTCATATTGTTCCCAGAGGTCCAGGTGAAGGGGATGAAATTCCAGTGTTTCTGCTTGCTATTCGTTCCTTCTCGGAGCACCTCGGTGCACTTCTGCTTCAGGCGGCTCTGAAACAGGAAGCCTTCGACAACCGAAGCCGTCAGGAGCCAGTCCGGCGCCGACGAGAAGACAGGTAGCATCTTGTAGAACGATACCGGCTTCAGAATGGCGTTGAGGGGCTGCTCCGGCAGGATATCCCAGATTCGGGGCAGAACGTCCTCGCGCTGGCACTTCAACGCCGCAAGGATGTACGCTTGTGAAATAACCCAAGATCCGTAGGCCACCTTTTCGATCCATAAGGACTCCGGCTGGGTCGCCGTGCCTAGCGTGCGCACGAGGTATTCTCGGCCGCGGGTGACCGCCTCGTCAATTTGGGGCTGTAGCGGCTGCGCAAATGGCATGGACGCGACCGCAGTGATCGCCAAAATGCTGTAGGAGGTCACCTCGCGCTTGTCATCCCAGGAGCCGTTTTCGTTCTGGGTGGCCAAAAGCCGTACAAGTATTTGGAACACCACGACCAATGCGTCTTGCAGAAGCTGAACGGGCAGACCAGGCAGCACGTCCTGGGCCCAGAGCCGCACGGTGCGGCCAAGAGATTGTGCCAAGAGCATCCAGGTGTAGTTGGGGGATAGGTTCTGCAGCGCCCGCGTCAGCATTGGCTCATAGACCGGCGCCTCGTCGGCGTTCTCACCCATTTATCCTTGAGCTCGTGCGAGTCCTGCCACCAGGTGCGGCACAAAAAGCGCATGGCCTTCTCGATGTCTTTTTCATGCTTGTACATGTCTGGGCTTGAGCACATGGCGGCCAGGGCGTTGCTGTTAGCGGAAACGCTGCCGTCCCTCTCCCTGTCGTATGTCTTGAAATGGGAGCCGCCCCCGTACCTCTCAATCAGACGGGTGGCGGTAATTGGCACGCCAAGGTGCGCCAGGGTGATAATGCCCTTCGCTGTATCGTCGGCGTCTGCCTCTATTGAGGGTGCTTGGGCTGATCAGCTCGAGTAACTGAGCGGACGCTCGTTCACCTACCAAACCCTATTAAGCCATCTCCGGCGGCAAAGGCATCGGTAAGAGCCTTCTCGATTGCGTGAAGATTCTTCCTGCCCAGCTCAGCAACGGTGAACCCTCCTGCCAGCAAGGTAGAGACGACCTGGAGCATTATGAGTTAGCAGCCGCCGCTGTAGGAGCTCTGAACAGCGAGAGACGAACCCATGTGTATTCGAAGTTGGTCGAGGGGTAGGCGCTTGGAACACCGCCAGAGCCTCTTCCCGACCCGGCAGCCACGACCTGGCGAAGATAGTCCTCGGCCTCGGCATCCCAGGACGAGCAGTTCATGAGGTAGGCCGCTGTTGACGAGGGCGATGCCATCATGCTGCCATGTGCTTTGTGCTGAGCAAGCTGGTCAAAATCGGCGGTGCCTATGAAGGCCTCCAATGAATGCAGAATTGTTGACTTGGCGCCATTGTAAACACCTTCGAGGTCAATAAAAGCCAATTTGCGGTCTCTGATCTTGAACAGCGCTGGGCGAGCCGCGAAGTCAAACGACATGTCATGCTCAGCTAGAAGCGCCAGTACGGTAGGCAGTATCATTTCAAAGCCAACCGGTAAGGTTGAGTTCATGTCGAGGCCCTGCAGCTCCTCTTGCAGAAACGCTCTGGCCTTGCTGATCTTTGCGTCGAGTTCATCCTTCGGCACGGGCACGGACGGCCCAAGCTGTCGGTGTCGACACATGGCAAGCAGCGCAGATGCCGTATTGAGCATTGCATCCGTCTTCATGGCCCCGGCGCCCCATCCACCGTCGGCCTGCTGCGTTTCGAGCAGCAGAGCGAAGGTCGATGGGAACAGCCAGCTGTGGGTGATGCCGTCCTCGTCGTTACCAACAGGCCGGGAAACCATTGACACCCAGGCCGTGTCGTGAACGGCACATGTCATGGACCCATAGCCGTACACGCCGTGCCCCTCCCTGACAAGATGGTCTACCAGGTCGGCGGCGTGGCTGCTGAGGTCCATGCGCATCTCCTGACCTGGGGGAGACTGGGTCTCAGCACCGGCCGCGTGGGCAGCGGGTTGAGGCAAAGCCAAGGCAGCCATGATCTGACGATAACCTGTGTTTATTGGAGCAGAATTTAAAGATGGCAATCTCGAGGCACAGGGACTTCGGACGGCGCACGGATATAAGTGCAATTAGCTATGTACATGTCCCACCGCAAGCAGATCAACTCCAGACACCTAGGGACCGCACACCACTTTAGGCAACATCTATACCAGAACAGAAACAGGTAACCGCAAATGCCGAGGAGGGATGGACGCCTTTGGTATCCGCACATGTGCGGGAGTGATCTTCTCGTTGATAGACTCGAGGGACACCGTACGCTGTCCAAGCCAAGACCCCTGACTGCCTCCAGTATCGCCGATCGAATCCCATAATTGCGGTGCAAGGATACGTACCGGACTGGGCAGTGCCTGGTGCATGGTCCTCAAGGCTAGGCAGGGTTCGCGAGCGGGGTCAGATAACAGCCAAAACGAGCGTCATGCCGTCACGTCGAGCACCGAAAGTCCCTGTCAAAGTCGACACTACTGTTCAGCGCTTGGAGAGTCTCTTTGCGATCCATACTGAATTTTGAGAGCAGAGCACGACACAAAATGGCTTCGACATATGGCATCGACGCCTTGCTCCCCACGACGAGCTTGCCAAGCCTGTCCACCTTTCTCGACCGGCTTCCTCTGTACTGGCTATGGACGGGCATCGCCGTGCTTCTGATCTATCTTTTTCATGCTGTTGAAAAGTACACGGAGCACACGATCAATCCAGATCTACCGGTGGCGGGCAAGAAGTGGTCTTGGGAGCCTCATTTTGTTACGAGGTACCGCTTCCTGCTGAGCGCCTGGGAGATATGTAGAGACGCTTTGGAAAACGTGCGTAGTTCACTCTGCAAAGAATGCATCTTTCTCACTGAACCAGTACGATGGCTCGGCCGTGACCGTGCTGCGGCCAGCGTCCAACATGATTGTTCTTCCACCGCGCTACGTGGAAGAGCTTCGCAACGTGCCAGACACCCAGCTGGACGCGCTGGCGTCCGTTGTGACCGTGAGTGGCGTCCTCGATTCCTGTACGTCGCTGACCTTGAATTTCAAGGACTTTCACCACGACCACACCGGGGTCACCATCATTCACGGTACTCACCTGAACTACAATGTGGTGCGGAGGCAGCTCACCCCGAGGCTCGGCGGGATGATGCCTGAGCTGCACGCCGAGATGGAGGATGCGCTGAAGGCTGTTATGCCAGCATGCGACGGTGAGATGGTACGCACCTGGCGTTGATGGCGTTGCTGACGGCTGACCCAGACGATTGGGTCTCTATCGACCTGGCCAAGGTGATGACGCGCCTCGTCTCACGGATGGCATCGCACATCTGGTTTGGAGACAACCCCATGTGCAGGGATGAAGCGTGGCTAGCGCTCAACATGGAGGTAATTGAGGACATCTGCCTCACCGCACTTATCCTCAAGGCCCTGCCCGGTATCCTGCACCCAGTGGTAGGGCCCATCCTGCCGTCGAGGCGGAAGCTGTGGCGCTCAATGGACCGCGTGCACTCGTACGTGGTGCCCCTCATCGAGGAGCGCAGGAGACGCCAGGCAGCGGAGGGCAAGAATTACGAAAAGCCCGACGACATGCTCCAGTGGTTCATGGATGACGCCAATGAGGACGAGCAGGACCCCACAGGGCTCTCGATGCGTTACATTTTCGCCGTGCTGGGGTCCCTGTACCTCGTCTCCAACGCAATGGTCGACATCCTGTACGATTTGACGGCCCGGCCGGAGTATCTGGATGCGCTGCGTGACGAGGTGCGCCAGGTGCTGGCCGAGGACGGCGGCTGGGTGAACGGCACCGACCTGAAACTCATCAAGATGGACAGCTTCATGAAGGAATCACAGCGGGTCAACTCCCCAAGCCCTCGTACGTTGCGCCCCTCCCCTCTTGCACGCCGAATCTAACGCAGGCCAGTGAGCTTCAAGCGTGTCGCGCTGGAGAGAATGGTCCTTTCCGATGGTCTTGTGCTTCCGAAAGGGGCTTACGTGTGCGGCATCAACGCAGGCACCGTCGGCGCAGTGTCGGACGACTTCGACGGCTTCCGGTACTGCAAGCTGCGAGGCGAGTCCAAGACCAATCCTCGCCAGCACATGTTCACCTCGACCGACCCGAACCACATGACGTTCGGCCACGGGCGACTAGCCTGTCCGGGCCGTTTCTTGGCAGCGATCGAAATCAAGATGATGCTCGCATCCTTTATCGACCAGTATGAGCTCAGCTTTGCACCTGGCAAAAGCCGACCCAATAACCTGCATCTAATGGAGTGGGGATTTGTGAATCCTACGGTCAGGGTGCGGGTCCGACGGAGGCAAGGGGCGTGAAGCGAAGGCCGGTGGAGGGAGTGATTGACTACCAAGCTTGTTTCTGTTATCGTGGCGGCCCTGACGAACCGTGTAGTTCCATTGGCAGTGGACCGGCCCTCCGCGATCTGGGAGAGCCTAGCCAAGCCACTTTACAGCATCGATAGAATTACATGTACGAGAATGCTGGGTTCTATTGCTGATGCAGCCATAACGGCACAAATCAGGCAATCCTTCGCCGTGCCAAATTGCAGTCCTGCAGAGGGCGTTCTCGCCCTCGAGATGTAACCATGCTGCTCACTATCTGTACAGCCATACATGAATGCGCTCGTGGCAATGCGCTCGTTCGTCCCAGGGCCCTCTTCCTCGTGCCAACGCGATCCCACCACACAGAGCAGTCCGCGCCTCACAATGCTACCCGCGACCAGGTTCCTGCGCCTCGGTGCCCTCCTGGCGTCGCTGCTCGGACAGGCGGTCTCAGCCGACTGTGCGAGCCATGACTTTGTTGTCGTCGGAGGCGGTCTCGCCGGCCTCGTCGTCGCCTCAAGGCTGACAGAGGACCCTAACACCTCTGTATTGGTGCTCGAGGCCGGGACAGACCACTCAACCGATGCCAGCATTCGCACGCCGGCTTTGTGGACATCGCTGCTGGGAGACCCCGACTATGTCTTCCCGTACCAGACTGCGCCGCAGGTAAGCCAATGGGAGGTTCGGGATCGTCGTGGAGATCGTTGCTGACGAGTGTCTATCTTCTAGCCAGGGCTGAACGGCAAGCAGCTGAATCTGCCCCAAGGCAGGCAGCTGGGCGGCTCCAGTGCCGTCAACGGCCTCGCGTACGTTGCCAACTCCAAGGAGGCAGTCGATGCGTGGGAGGCCTTTGGCAACGATGGCTGGGGCTGGGACAGCCTCGCGCCGTACTTCAAGAAGAGCCATTCGCTGACGCCGCCCTCCGAGGAAGCAGCCGAGCACCTGCGCATTGACTGGATTGACCCGAGCGTGCACGGCAACGGCGGCGTCGAGACCACCTTCGCAGAGGAGACGGAAAACCCTCTGCCCGCTGCTTGGATGGACACAATCTCTGCCCTTGGCTACCCGCCGACCGCCGACCCTTTTACGGGCACCATGACGGGGGTCTACGCAAACCCCATGACGATCGACTCGAAAGAGCGTGCTCGCACCGACTCCGTCACGGCGTACTACCACCCTGCTCAGCACCGCCCGAACCTGCACGTGAGGGTCGGAGCCGTGGTAGAGAAGATCACCTTTGACACCGACGGGGAGGAGCCGAGGGCAACAGGCGTCGAGGTCAGCGTCAACGGCAGCACGCCGACAAAGATCAGGGCGTCCAAGGAAGTAATTCTTGCCGCCGGCGCCGTTGGCTCGCCCAAGCTGCTTGAGCTGTCGGGCATCGGCTCTCGTGAGCTTCTCGAAGAGTTCGGCATCCCCGTCGTGTACGAGAACCCCTACGTCGGCGAGAACCTGCAGGACCACGTCAACACCGGCCTCAGCTTTGAGGTCAAGGATGGCATCGAGACGCTGGACGCCATCGCGCGAGGCGAGCCCGAGGCTCTGGCTGCGGCGGCTGAGGCCTACGCTGTCAACAAGACGGGGCCCTTCTCCGTGGGCGGTAACTACATTGGCTCGCTTCTGCCGCTGCCAGATTTCGTCGAGGGTCCCGACGCTAAGAAGACGTTGAAGAAGGTCTTGGAGGAGAACTCGGAGGATCCCAATCCCAGCCCCTTCGCTCCTTACCACGCTAAGTTCGTGCACTCTATTCTCGGCAACGAGGATGAGAGCAGCGCGAATCTCTTCGGCTACGCAGCCTATGGCGACTTCATCTCGCGCCCAGGTTCGATGCCAGGGACCAACGCCAGCCTGGGCCACAACTTCTTCACCCTGGTCGCGGCGCCCTCGTACCCTCTTTCACGCGGCAGCGTCCACATTACATCCGCCGATCCAGACGCGACCCCGGCGCTCGACCCGCGCTACCTCGAGCACGATCTCGACGTGGAGGTCATGGCGCGCCATGTGCGGTATCTTGCCAAGATCGCCAATTCCGAGCCTCTCAAGAGTCTGTTCAAGGAGAACGGCGAACGCAACTACGGGTTGCCTGAAGATCTGGAGGATCTGGAAGCGCTCAAAACGTACGCCAGGGAGGGCGCGCTGACCAACTATCACCTGACGAGCTCGTGCGCAATGCTGCCGCTTAAGCTGGGTGGGGTGGTCGATCCCAAGCTGTCGGTTTATGGAGTTCGCAACCTGCGCATTGTCGACTCGAGCGTGGTCCCGCTGTCCGCAAAAGGCAACCCCCAAAGCACGATCTATGCCGTTGCCGAGAAGGCGGCCGACCTGATCAAGGAGAGCCACAAGAGCGACTAGACTAGACTAGTAGTGTATCTCGCGGCAGGCATTGTCTTGCTGCGGGGCCAGCAGCGCCAGAGCTGCCAGACCTAGCCCACACACCGAGATAGGTCCGACCTCGATGCCGTCCAGGGGCTTAGCTTTAATTAGACAATAAACAGCAGACACTTATCTGCAACTTGAGCCCCCATCTGCTTCGGATATCTGCTAGACTAGATTGCCTCGGACTGTCCTTGGGGCTTTCAACGCATCACCATTCGTGCCAATCACCGCGTAGACCCATTTCCAACGGCCTCACCGATAGCGTGGCCCGACAGCCAGCACTCGGGCGCACGTGTTGACAGGCACTGGCGATCAGCATGGGATAGAACCGGGATCCAAGTTATTTGCCGTTCTTCCAAGTAAGAGCCTGCCACATGCGACTCGCTCTCTGATACCGTGCGTCGATTGTGCGTATCGACAGGGAGATATGCAGGCTGGACGTCCTCAGGTCGCATCATGCACGATCCTACTGCAACCTCGCCAATCCACCACATGCCGCTCTGCCTCGCTCAAGGCCCCCAATGTGGCTCTGTCTACCGAGGCGCTATTCCCTCCGTTAAACCCTCTGGGACCGCTCGCTTCTACAAGTTCGCTAGCCACGATCTCGAACGGTTCCGACATGGGGGTCCGGGAGAAGGATCGCGAGGCCCCTTTGATAGGGCGGACCGACGGCCAACTCGACCGCCTGTGCGCAGGATCCTCACATTGTCCATCCTCGCCCTCAACTCCCACGTTGTCACCTTACGTGTCCACACCTTACCATTCGCGTAGCCGTCGCCACCCGCACTCGCGCATTGACTGGCCACACGAGACATCGACGCCCCCCACACGTCCCTGCGACTTACCTCTTCGAGATCCCTCCCAGCGAGCTTCCTTCAGCATCATCGTACACCCGAGACCACGGCATTGTTGATCCTCAGGGCGTTTTGTATGACGGCTGCCTGCAATGTGGCTGCAACGGTCTTCTTTTGTGGAGTAGTCGATGCTGGTGCTCGAGTGAAATACTCGATCGGCCGCAGTGTTCCTGCGGTGATGAATTGTGCAAGCCCTGCCTGCGCCGCCATTCATTCTTGCTCGCGACGGAAACTCCAATTCAATTGACCAGAGCGCGCCTTCAGATACGTTCCCGACTTCAGCAATCAATTGAGAAGCGTTCCAAGCTCAGAAATCATCCGTCATGGCTGGTCTTGGTGAGATCCCTCCGGGGACTGACCTCACGGGGGTGCCAGCCGCAGAGCCACCTCCCGGCGTAGATGCTAACTTCGACGACCCCGAGAATCGCGGCCCTGCGTACATCGCAGTGTCGGCCGTGTGCATGGGTCTGGCGCTTTCCTTTGTACTTGTGAGGCTCTGGACGCGACTGTTCGTGCTGAAAAATCCCTGGTGGGATGATTGTGAGTATCCGGCTGTGCGCAGAGAGACGCGACGCTGACCAGACCAAAGTTGTGCTCGTCATAGCACTTGTAAGAAGAATTCTTCCCATCGATCCGCTGCGCGTGAAACTTACCCCCTCGATAGCTGTGTCAAGCTACGTATTGTGGTCTGAATATTTGGCGTGAGTCTGCTCCGGAGTCTTCGCTGGAGGCGCGTCTAATCCGTCGGCTTCGCAGTTTGTCTCCACGGCGTTGGAAAGCAGATCTACAATGTCTACATGCTTGATTTCCTGAAGCTGCTGGATGTAAGTTCTACCATGGCTGAGACCAACCACGCCGCCTTGGCGCTCTGACTGACCTCCGTTTGCGCAGCCGGCGCAAGTAATGGCCATCATGACGGAGCCCGCGATCGGATTCACGAAGCTGGCGCTGCTGATGTTCTTCTGCCGCCTGTTCTGGAGCGACAAGAAGACGAGGGTTGGGCTGATTGTGGGCATTGCAATTGTCGTCACGACCTACACGACTCTCTTCTTCCTCTTCATCTTCCTCCAGTACGAGGACATTGCGCGCTGCAATCAGGCCATGGCGATTCTAAACATTGCCACTGACTTCTACATCCTCATTATTCCTGTTCCGGTCGTCATGGGCCTGCAGCTTCCCCCAAGAAGAAGTACGCCTTGATCGGCCTCTTCTCTACGGGCTTCCTGTGAGTCTCTGCTCTCCCTGCTCGATGCGTCAGTACATGCTAATGGGCAACAGATGCTGCGTCTTGAGCGTTATTGGCGCCTACTTCCGGTGGATGTTCTCCAACGATCTGACCAATTTCACATGGGACCTCTGGGGGGTCATCATGGTCAAGTGAGTGCTCTAATGATGAAAAGGCTGGATTCTAAGTACTGACCGCCCCGCTCCAGCACGATTGAATGTGCCGTAGGCATTATTTGCGCCTGTCTACCGGTATTCCCGGCCCTCTTGAAGTCTGGACCTTTCTCCGGTCGCTGGCTCACGCCCATTCGGTCTGTCAAGGACCGCCTGAGGAGCACGAAGAGCACGACAACAGGACGGTCCAACCACAACACCGTCAACAGCTACACCCGAGTCGACGACGATACATATCCCTCAATCGAGCTGGGACACCGCAAGAGCAGCATAAACACCGACAGCGAGAAGAGCCTGATAAAGCCTCCGCAGGCTGCTCACCGCGCCCACCCCAGCAGCAGGCCCCCGAAAAGCCATATCTACGCGGAGCCGGCTGGCTACCGGATGCAGAATGAGCCCCCTTCTACGGGCATTGCCGTTCAAAGAGACTGGACTGTCGACTCTACGAGCAGAACCGACTCTCCTAGGTGATGAGGTTATGGTCAGAGTGTGTTTGAAGGGGCTGGGCTTCTTTTCCAAGGGCGTCGAATACAATGTAGAAAAATACACTGTAGAACACTTTGTCTTTAATTCCGACTTTGACCTCATTACACTCCACGTGAAGCACGTTCGCCTAAACGTTCGTCGTGCACGGGGACCGCCGCTAGACCCCCACCACGTGTCTCCCAGAGGCAGCTTGGCCAGATAACGGTGCTCCGTACCCGGTGCAACGTCACCGGAATCCTTTGAGTCTGTCATCTGTGATCGGCAAGACACATACGTAACTCCATCGTGATTTGTGCAGGGGGAAAGGGTCGAAAAGGGGGGGCGTGTAGGCGGTGAGGTCTGGCCTGGAACCTGCCGTCCGCCTGCCCGTCCTGGCCCGGGCGGCAGTTTAAACGACTGCAACGGCATTCCGGTTCCATGTTTATGACGTTCCCCATCAGTTCGTGATCCTGCTGCTCCGAAGTGCTGGCATAGAGAGCTGGCAGACCCCGCCTGTTTGTGTTCGTCGTCGTCGGTAAACCAGCAACTCTGTCAAAATGCCAGCTCTGAATGAAGTCTACCAGAGGGCCGTTGAGAATGGCTACTCCAGCAGCCAGCTCATGGTCGGTGCCGTAACAGGAGTTCTTGTTGTACGTCGAGCCGGCTGCGACGCGATCCGTTACAGACGCTGACTGACTCCTTCAAGTGCGTTACACTAGGACAAGCTTTCTACAACTACACGCTGCATCCGCTCAGGGCATTTCCTGGTCCGTGCCTCTGGTCCGTGTCCCGGCTACCGTATATCTGGAATCTCTGGAAGGGACGTCTGCACCAGACCATCAAGGAGATTCATGACCGTCACGGGCCCGTGGTGCGCATCGCCCCGGACGAGCTGTCCGTCATCGTCAATGACGGCTGGCAGACCATCTACACGGGCGGCATCGGCAACAAGGGCTTCCCGAAGCATGATGCCACCCGCAGCGCCCAGACTTTCGAGTCGCTGTTCGACGCGCCCGACGAAACGCACACGCGCATCAGAAAGGTTCTCATGAAGGACTTCTTCTCGTCCCGCGCCGCCCGCAACCAGGAATCCTCCGTTCAGGAGTTCACCAAACGCCTCATCACACAGCTCAAGAGCAACCACTGTCTGACGGCCGAGGACGAGAAGCTCGCCAGGGACCCTGCCAGCCCCATCAAGCGCCCTCCGCCTGCCGAGATGCTGACCTGGTATAACTGGGCAACCTTTGACATTATCGGACGCGTCGCGCTCAGCGAGGACTTTGGCTGCCTGGCCGGCCTCGCCTATCACCCGTGGCTGAGCATGGTCGTAACCCACCTGCGCGTGTCGAACGTTGCCATGTGCCTGCGCTACTTTCCTGTGCTGCCGGCGTTGCTGGGCCTCCTGGCGCCCAAGAAGCTCCTCAAGATGCAGGAAGATTTCCTCTCCCTCGTGCGTGAGAGCGTTGCCCGCAGACGCCACCGGACGCTGCCCCCGGGCGAGCGGGACTTTGTGGCAGTGGCGCTCCGAGAGGGCGAGCTGGAAGACGAAAAGTCCTCGATTCAGCCGCTGACGCAGACCGAGATCGAGTCCAACTGCACCCTCATGCTGATTGCCGGGAGCGAGACCATCGCGACGACCTTGCTGAGCGCCACTCACCTCCTGTGTGAGCATCCTGTAGTCAAGCGCCGCCTGGCCGCCGAGGTGCGCAGCGCCGCGCCCCAGGAGTCGGATCTCACGTTCGAGAACATCACCTCAAATATGCCGTACCTGAACGCCGTGTTGCGTGAGACCCACAGGCTGTTCCCGCCTCTCGTAAACGGTCCGGCACGGGTCGTTGGCAGTGAGCCGGTGATCATCGCAGGCCACGTTATTCCTCCCAGTGTAAGCACAAATCCCCCCTCAAAGCACGATGTGTCACAGACTAACAGAATTCAGACCGCCGTCGGAGTGACGCAGTTCGCGGCGAACCGCTCGGCATCCAACTTTGCACGGGCCGAGGAGTTCGTCCCCGAGCGCTGGCTCGCTCCGGAGCTGGCCGAGAAGCTGGCCATGGACGGAAGCTATTACAACCACGAGGAGTTTGCCAACGACAAGAGGGAGGTTGTGCGGCCGTTCTCGGCTGGAGGACGCGACTGTCTTGGGCAGAACCTGTCTTGGGTAGAGATGAGAGTTGTACTGGCAAATATGGTATGGCACTTTGATATGGAGGCATACCGCCCAGGCCAGGAGCTGCCAGAAGGACGACACCAGAACGAGTTTCCGTCCTTCAGAAAGTGGACCGATCAGAAGGCTTACATGTTGTGGCAGAAGGAAGACTACCATGTCTGGTTGCGCGCAAGGAACGTGGGTGATAAAGTTGCAAGGTAGAAGTCATTTTCTCTTTCGTATATGTTAGCTCAAGGAGCCAACGCTCGCCCAGCTAGGCGTTCATAGTCAATATTTACCCGGTACCAATAAAAAAGAATCCATTGATTCATTTGTCCGTATGAGAATGCCACAGAGGCTTTTGACATCCAAATCGAGGTTCCGTGTACATCAAGGCTTGTGCCGTTCAGGTGCAGGGTATGCTCAATGGATGCCCAATGAAGACGCGTGGACTCTCATATTCGAGCTGAGGCAGACAATCTCGAGCTCCTAGCTGTTTGGTAACGTGAAAGGCATTCCCTCTCGGACCTTTCCGACAGCATTCGTCAGTACGATGTCTCGTCAAATCACTCTCACCGCAACCATCCAGCCAGCCGCGGGCATAGTCGATCGTGTATGTCAGCTCTCTTCGTGGATTTGTGCACCCCGTAGCTGACATCTCTGCTGCAGTTCAAAGAGATCACTGCGACACGAGTCCGACACTCATCAATTTGAATTATCCAAGGGCATGGTCGACGACACGTTTTTTGAAAGGTAGAATACCAGCTCGCAGCCACCAAGGGGCTCGCAAAGCTGAGACGGGACACAGATATGCTTCTGAAGAAGCGCTCCGCCGCCATCAGAGCACTGATAGCTAGAAGCGCTTCTTTGAGACCGTGTCGGGCGAGAACTTGGTCGTCGCCGAGCCACAGATGGTCAAGGGCTCCATCGCGGCCGGGTCTAGGCGACGATCAAGTTATTTCGCTAAGCTGTGCATTCATCGAAATCGATCCTTTCCTAGAGACTTGGGTTATGATTTAGGTTATGGCGTCTTCGTGACCAGCTATAAGGGCTGCGTGCCTTGAGACTGGGACGGGCCGGTCGTCTCGAATCTCTCAGATGCGGTATTGCCGAATCCAGTCCACCTCCATCTTTCCAGGCCCTTCCTCGTTGCCGTCGGGGAACCAATCCAGCTGGATAGTCGCGTGCATTGACCGCGGCGGGTTGGCCTCGGGGTTCTCCGAGCGGAAGAACTCCTGGCCATCCACGAAACCCACGACATGCTCAGCCGTCCACTCCACTGCGTAGTTGCGCCACGTTGTCATGTCGACCGTGGTCTTGGCTTGCTCCTGCGAATTGTCCTCCCCGTAGTGCAGGAAGAACTCCAGCTCCTGACGTGCTCCGTCCGACACTTCGGAGTAATCCACCTCGCCGCCGACGGGCCAGTCTTCGGCGTCGGGCCACAGGAGCAGGACGCAGTGGTAGGCCGGCGTTCCAGCCGTGTAGCGTGCGCGCGCCTCCCAACGACCGTAAAGCTGGCCGTTGGCCCAGGTGAGGCCGCCCGTGGTGCCGTCGGGGGTGCCGTCGATTGTCAGTATGCCGTCGGCCACCATGATGGCGTCTGGAGAGCGGATGCCGTTGCCGTCGTGTCCGGGGCCGTCATACACTCCCCATAAATCAGAGAGCTCGGTGCCGTCGAAGGCGTCTTCTTGAGCCAAGTCGGTCCACCCAAACTTCTCTGCGGCGGTAGTGCCGTCGCCTTGGCGTTCAGCGTGAGGTCGCGCGAGCGCTACGCTTGCGAGCGCGAGGATGGCCGAGGTCCACATCTTTGCGAGAGTTTCGTCTGCGAGTCGGAATGGAAATGATGGAAGTTGACCCGAGACGCTGGGCGGTATTTATATCCAGCAAGTTTCCGATCTGCGGGATCGATCCAGGGGCGCTCTGGAGATCTACACTGATCGCCGGCAGATGCAGCCAGCGCCTTCTCAAGTGACCGAAGCCAATGCCGGCATGACAGCACGTCCGATACGCGTAACTTTATTGCAAAGGACATCCCTTGCAGTGCCATGCTTACGGTCAGCATTCTTCTGCTGGAGGAACATTGGTCCGCTGATACGTAGAGTCGTCCAGGTCGGGTATGGATCTACGGCACCGACACTAGCAGGTGCTATGAAGCGAGGGATCGGACGGGAACTGTGAAACAAATCGCACGGACGAGCCAAACCCAGCGGAATTCTCTTGCCTCGGGAAATATGAGATGGCGCAGTCTGTCTGCCAACCTTCCTTTGACGTTGCTTTCGATGGCTATGGCTAACAAACACCCGCGACCCCACGATCTCTGGGCAAATGACACAATGTGTAATGACCCAATGCGTACCGAGGCATGTGGCGGTGTTTGCTCTGCTGCCAAAGTCCGTCATAATCGGCCATGAATGCGGCAGCCGTCGGCCTCAGACACACCCCAGTCACGCAGACATGGTGATCGGGGTCGTGATATCTTGTACAAACTTCAACATGACAGGCAAAATCCCCCCCCCCCCCCCCCCCCGATATTCAGAGCACTGGCAAGTCGTTATATATAGCTTTAGTTCGGGCAATCTTGACCTCGCACAACGACGTTCTGCTTGTTCCCATGAAAGCGCTGGCCGTTGGTCACGGACTGTCCAGAGTAGACCCGAGTGCAAGCGTTGGTGATGACTCTGGCGGCATTCGCGATGGCGTCGTAGCTGTCAAGACGGACAGTATGCGTGTTCTGCATGATTAGCAGGCCTTGGGATGTGTTGGAATCCAGGGAACTCACATCGTTGCACCACAGAATGGCAGATCTGTAGCTGCAGCTGGGGATGATGCATCTCCCCTTTCCGGGCCCGTTTCCTGGACCCAGAACAGGCCGTCCTGGGACCCCCCTGAGATACTTGATGCCTTGGTCGATGGGCGCCGTACTTGCGCTCTGCGGCTGGTTGAAACACTTGTTGAAGTGTTGGCGCTTTTCCAGGAATTTGCTATCCTCGTTGATTGAGTGGTGTTCTTCGACGGCCTCGATGCCTTCCAGCACCTGGGTGGCAAAGTCAGGGTAGTCCTCCTCCAGCTTCGCCATGACAGTTTGAATGGTTCCGTTGAGAACAACAGGCGGCTGCCCTTCCTCAATGGCGAACTCCCAAGAGGCCTCTGAGATCTCATACCCCTCAAAACCATCCAGGTCGGAGCTGGCTGCAACAAAGCACTTTCAGAGTTAGTACCGCGAGAGCTCAGAAGGCGGGTGTATATACAAGACCAAAGGCGGCGGCAAGAGCAACCAGGGCTTGGGCGTGCATTTTGAATGACTTAAGAATATGTTGCGGTGTGGCTGCTAAGTCGCCGCTGATGTCTGACATGAGCTGACCAGCCTTGAATTCCAGGCCGGAGCGCCTGGCTTATAGCCATCGCGGTTCTCCTTTCCTCGCACTCTTGTGGAGAGACAACTATTCTCATCAGATTTCGTAAATTCTTTCGGCCACTGGAGCTGCCGGATGGAAAATTCGGTTCTATGCAGCAGAGTACCAATGTGCGGCGCAGCGCGGCGCAGCGCGGCGCAGGAGGTCTGCACGCTGTCGACTGGTCCCTCCTTCTCGAGCCAGCTGCACTGGCGCCTGAAACTTGGGGGCATTTGGAATCATGGCTAGTCCGAGCTGATATGAAGAAAAGTTGTAGCTGCGTTGCTTTTGGCGTTCAACGGCAGCGTTCCGATGTTGCCTCGCGCACCATCCGCCGATGGCCTCCAATTCCGGCCCCAAGCCGACTACTGGGGTCATATGCTTGAGTATCATCTTCTCAAATACTGGTCGAGGGTGTTCCTCCCTGCTCCTGTTCCTCACGAGTTACCGCTTACAGTTGGTCCCTCCCATGCGGCGCTAAAACCACGAGTTGCTCTGATCCAAGGCTTCCTGGCGGACTCCTCATGGCAGAAATTAAACTGTGAATGACAGAGATTACCCCATATTGACCGTTTGGTTGGTCATGAGTGGCTTGTTCTGTGGCAGCCGCTTGGGTGCTCCTACGACGTTTCGGTCCGAAGTGGGTCGATGCGCCCCTGAACCCCTTTTCCGACACCGATGACCGTCTGATGATGGACTGCCTGCCGGCCCCAAGCCTGCGCCGCCGCCTCAGGTATCCCCGGCTGCGGCCTTGGTGCTGACGCTGCTGGCAATCACTACCTTGAGGATGGGGTCAGCAGCCTGGCTCGTGATAGACCGATAGCTGCGCTGGGTCATACAGCCGTCCAGATACATCCTTACCGGCATTCGCACACTCAACTAAACTTTCATTCAAACAGAACCCAGGGTGATATGTGGATTGGAGGAAGAAATGGAAGTTACAAAGGCCCCTCTTCACTTTCTAAACCGACGCCTACTGCCCACATAAATGAAACCGCCGAGACGACAGGATCTGTCTCTACTGTGTTGCGTCCTTTGCCGCTTTCTCTTCGAGTGCCGCGACTTTCGCTTCGGCTGCGGCTCGAGCAACTGACTCCTCGTGGAGCAGCCCCTGCAACCTATTCACTTCTGCGACGGCCACAATATGCTGCAGACTCTTTTCCCTTAGCTCGGCAATGTAGTCCCTGCCCCGTTGACCATGACTCTCAATGAGGTTCCACATGTCGCTCGCGACATGCCCGCGGCTGGGCTGCTCTGATTGAGCCAGAGGGCGTCTGAGACCATCCAGCTGCCGGTCAACAGCTGCGAAGTGGTCCTTGAGAAGACTCTCCATCGCCTCCTGGTTGCTCTGCAGCCTGGCTTCCAAGCTGTTGAGGGAAGACGCCAGGTGCTCTGCTGTCCTGCGCGGGACAGTAGCAAGTTCTGCGGCCGCTGATGGAGATTCCTCCGCGGCGGACTCCTCCGTCGCCGCCGCGATGTCATCGACATGCGTCACCCCGTCTGGCCTGGCGGTATCTTGGCCAGCCGCCGGGTCAACGGGAATGCCTATATGGGCAGAAGAGCTAGGACCTTCGGCTTTCTTGCCCTTGCCCTTCTTCTTCTTCTTCTTCTTCTTCTTCTTCTTCTTCTTCTTCTTCTTCTTCTTCTTCTTCTTCTTCTTCTTCTTCTTCTTCTTCTTCTTCTTCTTCTTCTTCTTCTTCTTCTCGATGATGGTTTCATCCTCGAGCATGTTCTGCCGGCAGGGCACGTGTGACAGACGGCCGAGACATTTCGAGCTGATGTCAAACGCTAGCATGACTACGTGTTGGCTAGCCCGACCTCTTTTGTTGATGCGCCCGGTGTGGACACGTCGGTCGGCGACCTAGCTCTGCCGGAGGCGAAGGGAAGCGCTCTAGCGCTCCTCGTCTGCGTTCCGATCGAGGATGTTGACGGCTGGCTCAGGCTCGTGCAGGGGGGCGGTAGAGTGCGGCTGCACCTCCGCTGCCGGTTGAGGCTTCTTCTGGTTTCGATCATCGTCGCTCGCCATGATGAAGAGTCTTGAGATTCTACCACGGTCAGCTCTGTTTGTTGGCGAAAGATTGGGGGTATACGGGTGAAGTCGATTGCGATTATGAGACCGGCTGAAAATATCAATATCAAAAAAGAAAAAAGTGAATTGTATGTAGTCTCGCTACTGCTGCCAGCACATGTGCCCTGCTACGGCCCCAGCCTAGTGAAGCACTGCCAGTGAGCTCGGTAATTTTACAGGGGCCTGTTAAAACCGCGGGCTCAAGAGGCAGTGGTGTCCCAGTGCGCAATGCATGCTTTCAGCGAGACGCGTTCCAAGGTGGCCGGGCAAACGTTCTTTGCCCCGGCGTGCTACATGGCCAAGACCCCTTCAACCTGGCTTTAACTTTTCCATTCTACAATCATTAAGGTCGTCAAGCCAGGTAATGATCTACAAACTCTTCAGCATTCTGGGGGCTTTTCCTCAAGTATGAACTTATATTTGACGATTCTTAGCACCTATGAAGAGGCTCGCTGCGAAGTTGAGCGTTCTTTTCCCAATACGAAGGCTTCTACGTCGTGTCGCGAGATTCTGCATCGACTTGTGGCGTATTACTTGACCAAGAATTATGAAATAGCTCTAAGCTCAATCTTCCACCTGGTTCAGCATGTACATTTCAAAGTGTTGGCTGCCATGCATCGCGTCGTCTTCGTCGTGTTGATCTTGCACCTTTGGTATCACTCCAGGACCTTCGTGGCGTTCAACTTGGATCAATCCTTTTATTGGCGGATGCTATTGACATTAAAAGTATTACAAGACTACAAACTGTTGGCTTCTGCAGCTGCTATGTCCTACTGCAAGCACCTAATCAGTCAGAAGACTTTGGATCCATCTCATCGACCACGTACCTCTGGTATTTTCACCATCGTTCATCCTCAAACGCGTCATCACAGGTAAACCCTCGATTGCCCATCAGTATCACCGAACTGACCAGTTCTAAAGATCCATCATCATGGCGTCCAACGACGATCAACACCAGACGAAGCCGCGCGACCGCTTAAGGAGACACCCGCGGACCTACACGCTCTCGAACAAGGGCTCAAACTAGCAGTCAGAACTACCGCTCGTGAGCTAGACGAGTTGCGCAAGAGCATATTACAAAGAAATAGAGATGGGAATTGAGAGTCTTGATTCGAAGCCTCCAAAAGGCAGGCCGTTGGAAAGCCCCTGAGCTCATCGATGGCGATCCAAAAGCCCAGCGCTCCAAGCTTCTCCGGTGTCAGTAGGCATCATTGCGATGCGCCACACGGCGTACACACCTTCCATTCTGACGGTGCTTCTGCGTCTCATCAGGAACCTCTTTCTCTCCAGAGGCCGGACCGCAGTCGTTGTGTTCAAAACAGGCCCGTGAACAAGACACGTCGCCGGACGCGCCGAGTCAATGAGTCCTGGCGTGGACCTCAAAACTCGAAGCCGGCGACGCGCATCTGGACAATGGGCCTCGGCGCCATTCAAGGAGGCACCCCCCTCGTCAAGCCCGAACCCATCGATGACGTGCCGAGAGAATGTTGCCACGGGTCCGTGGGAGGATGGAACCTTTACAGGGAAGCAGAAGAGGAGTAGAAAGGACAAGGGTGACACGTCATGAGGCTCAATTTTTTGCAGGGATAAGGTCCACGTAGACGTGGTTATGACAAATGGGAGATTTGTCGGCAGTTCTGTAGGAATTTGCTGGTGAAGGTGTAGTTGGTATCTCAGGAGTCTGGAATTGTTTGGGCTGAAGCTCGCAAACGTGAGACCCATGACGAGGTGCAGTGACATTTCGGCGGCGATAATTTGCACGCATGCGTGCCTCACTCACAATTTACATCTGATGCTGTGCATTGATTGTTCTTATGACTACTGTTTACCCCTCGCGACCATATATTTCCCTTCATGTCGGCACCACCGCCATCTACGGTGCCATATCCCGGACGCTGCGGGGCCGAGATCGGCTCCACGCGGACGGATCCGGAGTCTTGGATTGCCTGGTTTGGTTAAAACTGCGGAAGAGAATCGGCCGGTGGCGTCGGGGATCCAGCCGGCGGGGAGGTGGGGGTTGCACAGTACATCACTATCACAAACACCTTTATTGCAGTCTTGGCACTCACTTAAAAGAAGTCTCAGGTTACTCGAGCATGTGCCATTCATCTGTCTACCTAGTTCGGCATTGCAAAAGGCACCTCGGGCCCCTGGAGCGTCGGGTGGCCGTATCCCCGACTGACCTCAAGATCCATCCAGTACCACCGCTCGACGATGGTGCTTGGGACAAAGGTCCAAGAAATGGCCTGCGCTACAGGACTCTCAGTGACCACATCGTAGCAGTTCACGATGCCGTACGCCGTACCGTTCGTGCCGATGTTCTCGATCGTCTTCTCAAGGTCCGGCCAGAAGAGACTGTCCTTCAGGGCAGAGATGACGCGGCGTCGATTGGTCAGGTCGCGTGCTCGGTGGCCTTCCTTCTCGTACTGAACAAGAGTGAGTTGGTCGAGGAAACACTGGCAGAAGTCGCCGAGGAAGGCCTGGACGTCCTCTTGTGACAATTTAGCGAGATTGCCCGCGCAAGACACACCAGTCTCACTCAATACGTTCTGCGTCGCCTCCATAGTTCGCGCGATCGCCATTACTCCCGCAAAATTGATCAGAATGGTGCCAGCCACAAGGAAATTACCCGGGGGTTGAGCATCGGGAGCACGCCCCATGTAATAGTCCAATCCGGCCACTAGAATCTCCAAGAAAACCCAGATGCCTCCCTGCGATGACATCGCCGAGACCAGGGGACACGAGCATTCGGACGCGAGCGCTTTGCGAGCGCCCAGAGCAGCACTCGATGGATCCCACCATCCTTTCATGTCGACAAAAAGGATAGCAGCGACGACCGTCTTTGCGAGTACGACTAACGATGTCTCTGACGGCGTCGGGACGAGCTTCACTAGCCTGGCATCGAACCCAAATATCGGGAGCAACTGCCAAGCAGCATCTGCCCCATGTTCGCCAAGCATAAGCTCCGGCTGGGCGGAGCCAGGTGGCCACGACACTATCTCCTTCATCCTCAGCAGCCAGCGATGATCCGCAAAGACAGCATCTAGCGGTACGAAGAGAGACAGCAGATCACATGCCCTGGGAATTTCCCAGCAGGCCATCCCCATGATCATCCCCTGCACTCCGTGAGACGACACTTGGTGCAGCGCACCTTGGTGCTCGCCTTCAACAAAGTCGCTCCATGACCCGTCGCCGTGTGCCCAGCAGCCCTCAGCATCGGCGCTTCGGTAGAGCCAGGAGATCTGCAGCTGGCGGTGCCTGCCATCGAGCATTTTGCGTCCAGTGTCTAGGTCAGCCTCTCTCTTGTTCTTTTACAGGTAGCCCTCAGTTGCAGTGACAACGTGCACGTAGTCAAAGCCACGTACAGGGCAGTACCAGCCAAATTCAACCGGGACGTAAAACAGCGACACCTTGGGGCGATTGCGGTTGGGGGCGGCAAGCAAATCCCGAACTTTGCCCTCACTAAGCTCTGCGAGACGGTACGCCAGATCCATGCCCTTTTCGAAGTTTGAAGGGTCTAACTTGTAGTTGTCGTTGTCATCATATGTATAAATGAATACAATGGTGTGGGTTCCATCACTGGCCTCGCTGATTGTTTCCAGAAGAACCGAATAATGCTGGCCCTCTTCGTCTTCCCCTAGGTTGACCCAGGTGAAGCCATCTCTAGTCAATTGCTGTCGAACGTCGAACATGAGGCATGGCGTGCCATGAAGGCTAGCCATGGACTCGTAAGTCCCGATGCCTCCGTCTGTGACGACGCCGAGGATGCGCACGCGGCCATCATCAGCGCTCGTCTTCTTCTCAGCCCACGTGTACATGGCTGTCAGCAGGAGGCAGTATTCTACCGACAGGATAGGATCTTCGTCAACGACAAAGAGAACTCCGCGAGGAAGCTTCCCATCTTCCTCCCAGTCTTCAGCCTCGGTGCGACCAGAGTCAGCGGGGGCGGAGTCCATGTCGATGTTCTCCGCCAACATCGTTGCGGCTTCAGCGTACGGATACACCATAAGTTTATACGAGGGCAGGGCCTGTCTTTCTGAGACCTGGAGGCTGGCTCTCTGTGAGCTGGCCTCGTCGGTATTCATCACGTCAACAGCCCGGGTGCATTGCACGACGAGCAGCTCGTGATCACGCTCCGTCACGGCCACCCAGAGCAGAGGCGGGATGAGGCGCGTCTTGCCGCTCGCAATCTCGCCGCTGGCCACTGCGAACGCGAGTGAGGAGTCGCTCGTCGCCCATTGCGCAATTTGGCTCATGTCGGCCTCGAGTCGGTCTCTGTTCATCACATACGGGTTGCCAGCGCTGGCGATCGGCTCGGGTTGCGAAGTCATGATTGGAACGAGCTTGAACTGTTATTGTCAGCAGATGCAGGTGACTTGGGCGGTACCAGTACTTACCGCGTGTGATGGTTTGAACGTGAATGACGAGAGTGAGGGTTTTTGAACGTGAATGACGAGATTGAGGGTGTTTGAAATTTGCACAAGGCGCCTAGTACCAGGTGGCAGCCACCGTGGGTGAGCTTCGGGTGACTGGGAGCTGCACCGGATAGTTTTAAGTTGCCGTCACCAAGTGCTCAGCCCTCGGTCATAGGCGGCATGGGCCAGTGACGCGCATGGGTGGCTGTTATCTACTTCGCAAATCTATGCAACGTCTAGGGCAGTGCGTCAGTGCCTTGGACTGGTGGATAGACCACGAGCAAAGTTTAACCATGTCGAGGACTATGAACGATCTACGCCGGGGTGACACACACACACCATACTATCTCATAAAGATGTACCTAGAGCTTGGAAAAGAGCTCTTTCATTGCGCAATGCGCGGGAGCACGGGCTGATGACCAGGTAGTCAATCCACAAGGAGAGTGCTTCGAGCTGCATCTGAGAAAAACGCCTTTAGGGTGGGCTACGCCCCTGAGGAAACAGCATGTTTTCTCAGAAAAAATGACCCACAGAATAGTTGTTTTCGCAGAATCTGAGATAAGCACCCTTTTGGGTGGGAGGGGGAGGGAATTGCCAGAGAAAACAAGAGGTTGTCTCAGGGGAAGCCCGCACCAGAATCATATTTTCCTCAGGTTACGCGCTAGTCAACCCTTGGAGGCCGAATCGGTCGTAAGATAAACGTGACCGCTTGCATATACCTGCAGAGAATTCCGTTGTATTTTGACTCGTACGGTCTCGACGGGACGCTGTTGGGTGACAATGGCGAGTGGACACCGCACAGTCCGTCGCAGTGGCACCATCCCCAGCATTAGCTGCGCCATCGACGCGATCGCATTCGTGTGACAAGATACAGCAGCATGGCAGTGAGTTTATTAATTGATGCTCTGACGGCCCTTTGCAAGGATACGATCACGGATTGGTTCGCGGACAGAATCGATGAATGTACTGAACAGCCTTCTGAGATCCTGAACATAATATAATCCCCCCAAAGAACGACGCAAGATGCATGTCCAGAGGAACACCAGGGAGAACATTTAGACAATGTACATGCTGTCAAATACAAATATCCAGGACTAGAAACTTCTCTAGAGCGTGTGCCTGTGCCCAGTCCACAGCAGGTTCCACGCAGGGCGGTCGGCGCGAGTGAGGACCGGACGGCGATGTCGCCTCTGGAAAGTGAATGCGGATACTTCGCAACCATGTTCCGACAGCCGATCCAGACCAGATCACGGTCAATTAGTGTGAGTTGGCAAGTTCCAATTGCATCGACGTTGACTGTCAGATTCATAGGCTGCGCTGGGACTCGAAACATCCTGGGTGGAAATGTGCACAATATGAGAGCGTTCGGATGTTTATTTTCCAAGGGTTAACCAAGACCGCCTTCCGCATCCTCAAGCATCGTCAGCCGTAGCCTTGACGCCGACGCCACTAGCAATGACGACCTTGTTCATCTGCTTGCTTCGCTTGACCGGCTTGGGGTCATTGAAGATCTCTTCCACCTCTTCAAGGGAGCGTCCCTTTGTCTCCACCGTCACAAAATACATCATGCCCCAGTGAGCGAGATGCAGAACGAGGAAGATGGTATAGGCCTTCCAGCCAATGTTCTTGAGCGCGATGGGCGTCGCGTACAGGTTAACGAAGCTAGCGCAAGCCCCGACGAACTTGTCAGCAGCGATGCCCTTGGCTCGGATGTCGTTGGACAGGATTTCGGCCGGGTAGAGGGCCTGCAGGGGTGTGATGCAGAAGGAAGAGACGATGCCGTAGCTGAAGATCATGGCGATGAAGGCGTAGCCCGACGCTTGCGCAATGTGGCCGTTGGCGAGGCCAGCCAGCACGTTGATGGGGATGTATATGAGGCCCGTGATAAAGATGCCCCAAAGCATGAGTGGCCGCCGACCCCATTTGTCAACGAAAAGGGCGCCCACTATGCCGCCGGCGAAGCTGAAGACGTTGTTGAGGGCGTTCATGAGGAGCTGCTGCTTGGAGTCGGTGATGCCCACCGTTTCGAGGATGCTGGGCAGATAGTACGAGATGACGGCGCCACCCGTGAATTGCGAGAAGACGACAATTAGAAACAGAATGTACATACGGTACAGATTGGCGCGTGTCGACACAAGGACCTTGTAGTTGTACCACTTGGTGGTGTCGTGCGACTCGCCGTACTCGACTGATTGCCTAATCTCCTCGCATTCGAGGGCCACGAGCGCCGAATCACCGTTACCTGCGCCGTGATATTTGATGAGGATGTTTCGGGCCTTCTCAACGTGCCCTCTCCGCCATAGCCAACGGGGACTCTCCGGCAGGATCAGGTGCGCTGTAAGCGCGATGAAGAGTGCCGGGACGGCCTGGATGATGTAAGGAATGCGCCATGCCCAATTGTTTGGAATCTCGGATGTGCCGTAGCAGCTCCAGCTCGCGGCTACGGTTGATGTTAGTTGGCGTACAGCTCGAAGAATTCGTACTTACTCAGAGACCCAATGTACCAGCCGAACACATTGTACATGCCGCCCGCTATGCCCCGCCAAGTAGGATAGGCAATCTCGACAATATACGTCGGCGCGGCTGTCGTGCACATCGGGACGCCGATACCGACGATAAGACGACCAGCGATAAACGTCGATATGGGGAAAGATGAGGCCTGGATGATGGAACCGACTATAATGAAGCATGACCCAATAACCATGCCACCACGACGCCCAAAGGTGTCTAGCACAAATCCAGTGAAGAAGCTGCCTATGATCTGACCAACAGTGTAGATGGCCATGACGAGGCCGATCCTGGAGCCGACCTTTCCGACTTGGAAGTGGTCGTGGAACTGGTCCATTGCGTTGATGGAGCTCATGACGGAGCCGTCGTAGCCTCCCATGACGCCGTCTCAAAAATCGTTAGTTTTATCTTTAGTTTTATCCCTTCAATTTGGACTTGAACATACTGAGGGTGGTGAAAATAACGAATCCATAGAGCTGAAGCTGGCTCCGAGCTCGGTAGTTGGGCTGGTCCTTGGTCACAGCATCCGTCAGTCCTACCGAGAGTACATTGACTTCGGTGGTTTCATTGTCGGCTGGGGAGACCTTCGTCTCCTTCACGGTGTCTATGGTCTTTTCTTGTTCGGTGGTAGCCATCTTGTCGTGGCACAACGGTGGGGATACAGCGTTTGCGGGGGGGTCAGGGATCTTCTAGCCTCTTTATACCGCAACCCCTTCTGGAACGGCAATTTATAAGAGCGCCTCCCAGAATCCCGCAATCTCTAACGCAACGTAACCCACGGTCCCAGCAACGGAAAACTGGTCGGCTTCCCGATGCCCTGCAAGTCCCCGCACGAGCCAACCCCCACCGGAATCCGGGGTAGTCGGCACGGGTTGCGGGGTGAGGAGATAGTCGATGGTCTGTACAACTGCTGTATTGATGGGTGTAATTTCAGCTGGAACTTATCGCAATTAGTCCAGTGTTGCCGTCCACCGCTCATTACCCTACGGACGGTCTTTGATCGCCGCGGAGAGGCTACGAACTCATCATAGCTGGGTAGAGCACAGTCCCCCAGAAGCCGTTCATTGGACGCTATTTCAGATAAGCATATCATGTGGGGGTTTGCTGCATGGCATCGACAAAGGTGCCATTAGCTCGCACACAAAGCTCGCAACCCCCGAGTGCGGGGGCGCCGAAGTCCTGATTGTGCGACAGCCGCACCATCTCTATTTGCCGCCGGCTGATAGACGCTTAGGAAGTTACGAGCTGCAAGAGTGCCCATTGATGGAAAATTGCCACGAGCCAGTGTGCTGGGATACAACAAGAATGTTTCCCTGGTTTTTTGCTCACATGACCCATGGCAGGATCAAGAGACGCATGGGCAGCGATCCAGCCACATGGACTCTCGGCTGAATACGTAGATTTTATGTGGTCTCGAATGCGATTGGACCGATGTTACACAGGGTCTCGGTTTGGTTCCCGGCTGGTGAAATCCCAAATTCGATGGCCTCTGATCATGTTTCTTGATTTCAGAACAGAGTTGACATGTTCAGCGACAGAACCTGGGCAAAGGATCTTCCGCTTCAGCGTGCCTATACTACATCGCCCCCAGCCCTCCCAGCTGAATGCTCGAAGCATCTCACGCGAAGGAATGGCCTCGATCTCACCATTTCTCACAGAAGCCCCTACGCTGGCCAGACAATGGCTCCAAATGCCGCCGAGCTGCTGCTCGCCCGAGACCACAATGACCTTCGCCGCATACCTATGGAGCATAGGGTCTTCTGTTGGATTGCTGACCACCAAGGATTACTAACCCCTTGGCAGAGCGGTCGCCGATGCCCTTGGCTTACCAAGTGAACACAGAACCTTTTCTCGTTATGTACATCATCTAGCCGTCACAGCGACATCAAATCCTGTCATCATCCAGAAGGCAGCGCTGTGCATCTCTTGGATAGGCATCGTGGGGTCGCAGATGGTGAAATCGTACCGTCTCAGAAGCTGTGGGCCCATTGTACTCCTACAAAGATACTATAGCTCACCTTGGGCAGCGCCTTGCTCAACTGCATGAAGGCTAGGTTCGCCCCACCCCCCCCCCCCCCCCCGGACAGGCACTTGTATCTGCCGTATCCGAACAGCGCTTCGAGAGCCGCGGCCATTTCAGCATACCTCACTTGATCCACCTCTAGCCACCGGTCGGGCCTGAAGACGTGTGTTGTTTGCTTCTCAAAATTGCCCAGCCGTCCATGCCAATCTGTGTGCCCGGCGGCAGGTCAAGTCCGGCCAAGATGTCGCCCGTGGCCGGTACCGATTTGTTCAGCAGCGGCGTCTGCGAAGCGAAAATGCGCATGCCCTCCCGGATAACAGCCTCGGGATACGGCATGCGCTTGGCCTCTGCGTCGCGGATGGGAGTACTCGCTTTCCCTTCGTCGACGGCTGTTATGATCTCAGAGCGAAGCCGATTGTACACGCGAGGTGCCGATAGAATGTACAGCATGGCCATGCGTAGTGCCATGGCGACAGAATCTGTTCCGGCGACCCTGGATTTATCAGCTTTGTGCATCAGAGCATATTGAATACCTACGCCTAAACCAAGGCCTCGCTGGTGGCCTCCTCCTTCGTGGCACCATGCTTGATAAAGGGTTCGCAATCATGTCATTCAGGGGCTTCGAGTCTGGACTCAAGCGCTCCTCGAGAGTGTCCTGCGCGGCCCTAAGCGGATCAGCACTGCAAATCTGTTCCGGCCTCCCATCACTGGCTTGATGGAGCATCCTAGACCGACTTTATCCGTCGCCTTGGGAAGCGCCTCACAAAATGGCCAACGCTGCACAAGTTTCGCGAGAAAGGAAAACGTCGCACACGTCGAGGCAATGGGGAAGAATCCCTCGTTCCACTTGAGCCAGCCAAAGACATCGGTACCCTGGTCCAGGAAGCCGAAGGGTTTCCCGAACGTCATGTCTCCCACGATGTCCAGGGCTAAGAACTGCGTGAGAACCGCCAAGTCCATGACTCGATGGGTGCCATCGGTGCATAGATACTGCTCGCCGATGATGCGGAATAGCCGCGTCAGCTGACGGTTCACTGCTTCTTCCTGAGACTCTACGATAGCCAGTCTGCGGCACGGTACTCTTGTGAAGCGCCCAAGTTAGTGCGGAGGCCGGTCGCTCAATTATTGAGGCCTCAGTAACCAAAACCTCCAGCAGAAGCCTCGCAGGGTACACAGCTTGCGTCCTACAGCCTGTGCACTGCGCCGATCAAGCACAACGGTCGGGCTCACAGCAATCAGGATCTATTTGTTTTACTCGCCACCGCACCACCGCTCGGCGCTGCGTGGTCATTTTCTGTCCGTTTAAATGCTGAACCCATGCAGATTATCCTCATGTTCGAGATTCCAAGCCCTCCCGATCAATCGCTGGATTTTGCCTGCGTCCGAAACGCCGCCATACTTCGCCAACGCCAACGTCTTCGCCTCGAGTTCGGACCTGGACCGGTTAGTATTCGTCAATGAAGCGGCAACATCACAAACCTGGTCAGCGGTAGCTCCGGGTCGCCCTTTGCAAACGACACGGACTCTGTGAACTTCTTCCCCGACTTGGTCGTGACGATGACCGTGCCCTGCCACTTTTCCGGAAACGCACGGTCTATCTCGGGGTCCAGCTCCATGCTGACTCGTTCCTGAAACTCGCGCAGCGACGGGTCCTTCAGAGCGTCCTCGGTGAAGTCCGTAATCATGGCCTGCCCGTTCTTGGCCGCCACCGCGAGGACAAATCCCATCGAGAACTTGCTCTGGTGCACGGTCTCACCGGCCCCGCTCAGCCCGAGGACATCGAAGGCGGCCTGGTATGTCCGTGTGACCACCGAATTGATATCGTCAAAGGCCACCGCGTTCTTCTTCATCAGGCTCAAGAGTGCGTCCACGCTGGGGTGCGTGTGTCTGCACGAGGCGTGCCACTTGAAGCTCGAGCGGACCAGCGCGTAATCGACGCCGAGATTTCGATCAATCGCCTCGGGAATTGTTTGTCCCGGAACCAGGGCGGCACCCATCGCCCTCGGCCCCTCGAGGATATCGCGTGGGCCCAGCAGACCGTCGTGGGCGGTGTAGGCCGCAAAGATGCCGTCGAAGCATGCTTTTCCGGTATGTACTTGCTTAGAATGCGCCGCGTCCAGGAGAAACTGCCAGAGACCCGCTGCTTGGGTCCCCGCCGTGCCGATGGCTGAGAGGGTCTTCTCGGGGTCGAGCTTGAGCAGATGTGCCGATGCCGCTGCGACGCCCAGGGTGCCCGCAGTGCCGGTGGTGTGGAAGTTCTACGAGGTCAGCTTGTTCTGTTTTCCGACCAAAGCAACATTACCTCGTAGTGGCTCTTCCCGAGAAATTCGCCCGTTCGACACCCTACCTCGTAGCCTACAATGCATGCTGCGATGAAGTCCTTCCCACTAGCCTCGACGTCCTGCGCGACAGCCAGCGCCGCGGGGAAGATGACGGTGGCCTGGCGTGTCAGTGATGCGCGGCAAGCGGAGTTTGGGTCTTACGGGGTGCGTGATGCTGCTCATGTGCAGATCATCCTGCTCGACAACGTGCGAAGCGGCGGCGTTGATCATGCTCGCAAAGGCTGGACTCGACTTGACTCCGAGCGAGGCGTCGACGAGGTCGCATTTCCCCGAAGTCGGACCCATCTTGGCTGAGAAGCGAGAGATGGCCGCGACAGCAGGATGGTTTCGACCAGCGATGGCGCATCCCAGCCAGTCGAGGAACAGCTCCTCGGTCCTCCGCACGGCGTCCTGCGGTATGTCTCTGAACTGCAGAGTTGCAGCCCAGTGGGCGAGGCGCTCTGTGCGTGTCTGCGAAGCCATCGTAGCGAATCTCCGTATCGAATTCATGATGGACAGCCTGCGAGCCGTGACGTTAAGGCTCGAGTTGGAGAGGACCTCTTGTGATATGCGGGGTTGAATAGCCGACTTGGTCGAGTTGCCGGGAATGCGGGATGCGGGGCCCCAGATCGCCTCGGTTCCCGTACAGGTCAGCAATGCGTGCGGACATGCATGGGTCATCCGAAACATATAACGGGACGCCTCAGGCCCAAAGTTTCTGTCCGGTACTTTCGGGGGACAGAGCTTTGAGAAGTCCATCGCGTCAACTCTCCGCGCCAAGTCATGGCAGCCAAAACGTAGGGGTCCTCGAATGGGATCGAATGCGGCTGACCACCCAGGCCTGAAGATGAGTTCTTCGAGCTCGCTGCCACAAAAGACAAAGTAGCAGAGGTAGAACTTGAAGCCGTCTTCGATCGATTGAAGCCCGTAGCCCCAGCTGCTTTGCTTGGAGAATGGGACGGGCACAGCTTTGAGACGGAACACCCTACGCACCAGCAGCTGAGGTCGCTCAGGTGGGCAGGCAAGGACTTCCGGTCAGTGTACGACGTGGACCCCATGATGGTGTACAACGAGGAGGGACACCGCGTGTGGGACCCTCGATTCGGCCACGCCCAGGTGCGTTACGTCTGTCATTTGAGGCCAACGCTGACGCGCTCAGATCCGCGAAGTCAAGCACCGTGGGGTCGTCACGGCGGCCATGTTCTACGACAAGGCACCCATCATCGATGTCTTTCGCTACGTGGACGTCAACACCGTGATCGGAGCAATGGACCACAAGGACACGCGCCACTTGGGCACCTACTATTTCTACCTGACGCGGAGGCCGCTCAAGAGCAGGGTGTAGTGCAGGACGACGATGCAGTGGTAGTATGTGACATGCGACGACATGGAAGAGAGATTCGGCCGCTAGGAAACTGGGAAGAATCAATTGAATCGCACCAGTCTTTTCATAGACCTCATGTACCGCTCCCCCACCAGAAGTCGATTGTGCCATTTCCCCTTTGGGAAGCGACCTGTGCTGTGAGTGGCTGCCATACGACTTCAGCCTCGGCGCCGGCACTCATGCTGTCGTCACACACATCTTCCCGGTGTCATCTCGGAGGAGTGACAGACGCAAAGGACTGCATTGATGGAATTGAAAAATATTGGAGGGTTTCCCATGATTCGTGTTACGTACAGCGTGACCTTGGGATCCGGATGACTAACTTCGGCACAACGCACCCTTGGCCTTGGAAGATTCTATTGAGATCTCGCACTAACGTATGTGTACTCTATCACCGTTGAGCCCCCAAACTCACGCATTCAGCTTCTCCCACTCCACCGCGGCAATCATGAAGACGCCTCCGCCGCGAAGGTCGTTCTGGCGCGTCGGGATGCTTGAGTAATACTGTCGCTGTCAGCCATGTAACGCACAAGAGATGTCAACCCTACCTCAAAAGTAGCATTGCTGCCGAGGCTGCCGACCTCGACGGTGCCCTCCCAGTTGAGGGTCCCGTCGTCGTTCTCCGTGACAAAGAGGTCGCTCATGGCCTTGTAGGCCTTCCGCGCCACCTCGAGGTACTCGTCGCCGAGGAGCCCCTCGTTGATTCCCTTGAGCCAGCCGTACGTGAACATGACGCTGGCGCTGCTCTCGAGGTAGTTGCCCTCGACGTCCTCGTACTGCTCGTCCATGACGTTCCACCAGGCACCGCGCTCGTCCTGGGCGTTCTTGAGACCCTCGGCTAGGCCGGTGTAGTAGCCCAAGAAGCGCTCCTGCGCAGGATGGTCCTTGGGGAAGAGCTCCATGACCTCGAGCAAGGCCATAAAGTACCATCCGACGGCCCTGCCCCACACCAGGGGTGCGGCCCCCGTTACGGGGTCGGCCCAGATTGCCTGCTTGCTCTCATCGAACCCGTGGACCAGCAGGTTGTTGTCTTTGCGGGTTACGGCGTCGATCTTGTCGAATTGGAGGGCGACGTCGTCCCAGGCCGTCTCGTTGTCAGGCTGGAACATCGAGACCCATCGGGCGTAGAAGCTGTCGGCCATGTAGATGCCGTCAAGCCACATCTGGTTGGGGTAGACCACGTCCCGGTGCCAGAAGCCTCCGGTCGGCGTGCGCGGGTGCTTGTCCAGGGTGGCCTTGATCGAGTCGGCCGCGGCCTTGTACCTCTCCTCGCCGGTCTGCTCGTACCACCAGAGAGCGTTGTTGCCGAAGCGGTAGTTGTCGAGCGAGTAGTGCGAGTAGTCGTAGCCAAGAATCGTGCCGTTGGCCGCGACGACACCATCGACGAGTGACCGGTAGAGGTCTTTCAAGGACTCGTCGCCGGTGAACTCAATGACCTTCTCGAAAGAGGTATACAGAGTCGCCTCATCGTAATGGTAGTCCGGCTCGACGCCGTGCGCAATCATGGACTCGGTCATCCATCGCGCATAGGAGTCCTTCGTCGGGGCGCTGAGGGCGCCAGACACGCAGGCCAGTACCAGTGCAGACTTCATGGTTTCTTGTGCCCTTCTGCCATGGCTCGGCCTTCGGATTTATTTATGTCGACGAGGCTTGGATCTTGGTCTCGCCATTCGTGCGAAAATGTTCTGCTTGTGGACAGCTAGTGGCGAAGATCCTCCGCCGATTTGTGGAATCACATGCTGCAGCGGACTATGCTTTCTTGTTTCGGCGGATCCTCGTCGCAGAACGACAGCCGAGCAGGTCGGGGTCCTGGATAGCGTCCGGCATTAGGGCGGCAGGCTTCAGGCTAAACATGAAGTGCGGAGACGCAGGATGGCGTGCAGATCCAGGGGCGATGGCAAAGGGGTAATCACATCATCCATGCGAGTGCAGCCGACGGCCATCTTCCTGCTTGAGACGTTGTCCCACGTGTGAGCTCGTGGTTCATACGGACCGCTCAGGCTGCGAACTGAATTCGAACAGCATCGGATCATACGAGCACACTTCAGAATGAAGGTGAATGGATAATTCCATCTACGGCAGCGACATCGTGTACGAATTAGTTACTACGGGAGCTTCATCATGAACACTGGAGAGCTTAGGGGAGTCGTATCGAGAACACTGTAGCATTTACGTAGCTATCTCTGCGTGCAGCGTTCCTTGCCCTGCCACGGATAGGCTAGACCTTGTCAGCTGTGCGGTTCTCCTCGCGGACCTCGGACGGCTCCTTCTCGCCCACGGCGGTGGCATCGGCGATGTGCTCGCCCAGCATGTCCGCTCCCTTGCCGGCGTGGGACGTGGCGCCAAACAAAACATCAATCTCCTCAAGCGGCACCTGCTTGGTCTCGGGGATGAAAAAGTACACAAACACGGCAAGGCAGAAGTTGATGCTCATGAAGAAGAAGAGGCAGCGCAGCCCCTCGTTGGCCAGGAACTCGGGGAAGAACTGCTGGAAGATGAGGTTGGCGACGTTCTGCGTCTGGGAGGCCATGCCCACGGCCTGGGCGCGGATGTTCATGGAGAAGACCTCGGCGGTCCACATCCACACGGTGGCGCCCCACGACGGCTTGTAGAAGAAGGCGAAGAGGAACAGCAGGAAGACGATGCTGATGCCGACCGACTCGCTCTTGACGCCGTCCTTGCTGGGGGTCGCCAGGCCGACAATGGACACGCACAGCATGCAGATGCCCATGCCGACAGCTCCGACCATGAGCAGCCAGCGACGGCCGTACCGATCGGACGTCCACATGGCGTTGAGGGTGAAGAGGATGCTGAAGGTGGCGTTGAGGGCGTTGATGAGGTTGATCTTCTCGCTGCTCTCCCAGACCTGGCGGTAGATGGCTGTCGAGTAGGAGTTCAGGGTGCCCTGGCCGGACAGCTGCTGGCCGATGTTGATGACGAAGGCCAGGAGGAGACGCTTGCGCACGGACGGGTCGCGGAACAGGGCCATGTACGAGTTGCCCTTGATGGCCTCCTTCTCGTACTCGATGGCGCCGCGGATGGCCAGGATCTCCTCTTCAATCTCCTGCTCGGAGCTGCGGATGCGCGAGAGCGACGCTCTGGCGGCGTCGATGTCGCCGTTCTTCTGGATGTGCCAGCGGGGACTCTCGGGGATGAAGGGCAGGGCGCAGCAGATCATGGCGGGCACCATGGCCTGGAAGATGATGACCATCTTCCAGTCCCACTGTCCGAGGGTGTCGCGGTGTGCCGAGCACGCGTAGTTGACCCAGTACGCGATGAAGCTCCCGACCGAGTAGTTCATCTGCCAGCAGGTCATGACCTTGCCGCGGATCGAGGCCGGGGTGACCTCGCCGATGTACACGGGAGCGGCCGTCAGCGCGAGGCCCTGGCCGATGCCGATGACAACGCGGCCGGCGATGAAGAGCCCGACGGTGTGGTGCGGCATGAAGGTCTGCATGAAGGTCGCAACGATGGTGACGAAGCAGCCTACCCACATGCCCCAGCGACGGCCCATAAAGTCAGCCAGCGGGCCGCCGAGGAAGAAGCCCGCGATGATGGCGCCGATGGTGTAGACGGTGTTGACTGGGGGGTCAGCGTTCTGTCTCACCAATCTCTGGAGAACTTACTCAGGCCGAGCATGTAGGTGTCGTCCTTCCCGAGGTTGATCCACTCGAGGAAGTTGTCGGACCCCTGGACGGAGTTGAAGACGGACGCATCGTAGCCGTAGAGCACCATGCACAGCGCTGCCACCATGGACACGTACCAGTTGTAGACTCTCTTGGACACCATGATGGGCGGTTTGAGATGCGAAGATGAGCTGTGAGGAGCCTCAGGGATCGGCGAGGACGACGAGCTTATGAATGCGGCTCGGGAGCCGCCGCTTATCAGACGGGCCTCTCCCCCGGACCCCGAGCGAAACGCCCCGTGGGGCAGAGTGTATGCGGTGGATTTAGCCGGGAGGATGCAAAACAACAATTGGCTGCTCCGCGCCACGGGTTGGCAAGCGAAGTCTTGGGCCTCGCAGCGACCTCAGAGCCTCATACAGAAGAATCTCTCCGATCAACGTCTTTCCCTGCTTTTGTTCAGGCTGAACGCGTTCAAAGGAGTCGGTCCTCGTGAATCTCGTCGGACGTCGCGTCGGAAAAGCGTAGCATTGGTGGAGAAACTCGGCCGAAGCTAGGAGCTGCGCGGTGCAGAGCGGCAAACCGGCACCAGGGGTCTTGATGATAGAGCCATCGGGTCATTTCTACGGGGGTCACTTTGCGGGGACGTTGGGGAAGCGCTCGTCCGCGAAGGAATGCGATGTTGCTATAAATGAGGAAATATACTCGAGATATGATGGGGAGCATCAAGCAAGCAAGATGGCCTTACTGAAAGTTGCTCTCGCCCTGGTGGCAGCCGTGGCCGCGCGATCAGCGCCTGAGCGCCCCAACCACCAACCCACGCCCCTGCAGCCTTACAAGGCCTTCCCCACGTCGGCCCCCAGGGAGAAGACCTGCTTCGTCAAGCCCAGCTGTACCGAAGGCCGAGACGACGCCCCCAAGATCCTGGCTGCCTTCGAGGAGTGCAACAACGGCGGCACCGTGGTGCTGGACCGGGAGTACACCATCTGCTCGCCGCTGGACCTCCGGTTCCTCAAGCACGTCGACGTTGCCCTTACCGGGACGGTCAAGTTCTGCGATGACGTTGACTCGTGGCTGCCCGAAACATTCCAGTTTCCGTTCCAGGATGGCTCGTCGTGGTGGCTCTGGGGCGGCGAGGACATCAACCTGTACGGTCTGGGCGAGGGCACCATCGACGGCAACGGCCAAGCCTGGTACGATGCGAAGTAAGTACCCCATGCACACCTCAACGGCTACACGGCTCACCCGCCAGCGCTGCAAACTCGAGCGTCAAGCGCCCCCTGCTCTTTGTGACCGATGGCTGGCACGGGGGTTCCATCACGGGGCTCAAGATGCGCCAGTCGCCCAATGTAAGTCGGTGAAACCCTCCCGAGCTTGACCTGACGCCTATGCAGTGGCACTACCTCATCGCAAACAGCTCGGACATTCTCGTCACCGACATCGACATCTTCTCGCGGTCTGAGTCGGAGAACTTTGCGAAGAACCTCGACGGGTGGGACACGTACAGGTCGGACAACATTGTCATCCAGAACTCGCACGTCAACCACGACGACGACTGCGTCTCCTTCAAGCCCAACAGCACAAATGTGATCGTGCAGGGCCTCGTGTGCAACGGCTCGCACGGCATCTCGGTGGGTTCTCTCGGCCAGTACCCCGGCACGTTCGACGTGGTCGAGAACCTCTACATCTTCAACATTTCGATGAGCAACGCGACCGACGGCGCCCGCCTCAAGGTCTGGCCTGGCGCCGATGTCGAGAAGCCCGAGGGCTGGGTCGGCGGCGGCGGCGCGGGAGTCGTGCGCAACGTCACGTACGAGCGCTTCTACCAGGACAACAACGACGGCGCCATCAAGATTGATCAGTGCTACGGGGCTGTCAGCGCCGCGGAGTGCGAGGCCGATCCCTCGCTGATGATCATCACCGACGTTCTGTTCAAGGACTTCTGGGGCACGACGAGCAGCAAGTTCGACCCCATGGTCGGCTCCTTGATTTGCAGCTCTCCCGATGTAAGTTCCCTACGTGTTCCAGCGGCCGGCGACTGACCCCCTCCAGTCTTGCGATAACATCCGCGCCGAGAACGTGACCGTGACAACTCCGAGCGGCGAAACCCCGGAGTGGGCGTGTCGGAACATGGATGAGAGCTTGCTGGATCTGAGCGGCGTCGGATGCGTCGAGGGTTAGCTAGTTCAGAAAGTAGAGCCGGGCTTGGCCCTGAGCCTCGCCCCAAAATACCATAAAAGCAGAGGCGCTGGAAGTCCCAAGGCAATGCCTACCAATGCCACCGTGCTGTTCCCCCATCCGTACCCCAGCGCAGAATACATGGACGGTGCAAAGAGCGGAAAGAGAAAAGCCGTCAAGCTCTTGAGAAACTGAGAGGCGGCCAACGCACTGCTGGCGTGCTCCGGGTACGAGTCTATCACGTAGGCCTGCAGGGGCATCCCGAGAAGCTGCATGCCGAAGGTGGTGAGGAAGATCCCGGTGTCGACCGTCGCCCAGTGAAAAAGATACTGCGCCATCCACCCGTACAGGATAAGGCCGGAGTACTCCAGCAGGGCCCCAGGGAAGCTGAGCGGCATGCGAGCTTCCGGTGCAGGGTCGCCGCTGGACTTTCTCAGACCGCGGGCGTACAGCTTGTCCATGAGATGCGCGCCAAGCTGAGAGCCAAAGACCTCGCCCGCGGCGCAGGCAATGTAGTGCAGGCCGCTTATCTCGAGGGACTGGCCATACCGGGTGATCCAGAGCTCGGCAAAGCTGGACAGGACAATGTACAGGATGCCGTAGTTGAAGGCCGAGATCAACGACACGATTTGAATGATGGGATGCGTGGCCAAAAGCCGGAGGGGGCGGGTCAGCGCTTTCAAGATCGCCGTTGAAGCGGTCCTCTCATTCAGCAGCCTCTCCTCGAGCGTTTGGTAATTGGAGCCGGTCGCTGCGCGAAGTCTCTTGGCGCGACGTTTGAGTATGACTGGTGCGTACGTCTCGCGAAACGTCGTCAGCGAGAAGACCATCATGACGGCCTGGAAGATGGAGGTCGACCAGAACATCCACCGCCACGAGGCCCTGCCGGTCATGAACCCGCCAACGATGGGGCCTATCTGTCAGCCGGGGCTTCTTGTCGAAGGACTGAACATACCGACAGCTGCTCCAAGAAGGGGGATCAAGAGATAGAGAGCCAGCGACTTTCCACGCTGCTGGGGCGACCAAACATCGCCGAGAACACCGCCAGCCAGCGCGTAGATGGAACTCGCGCCGAAGCCCGCCAGGAACCTGGCAGCAATGAGCAGCTCTTTGGTAGTCGCGAAGCCGCAGGCAATATTCCATATGAGGAACCACAGGTTCGACGCGTGCAGGACTGACTGGCGCCCGTACAGCTCCGACAGGGGCCCAATGATGAGGGGCCCAAACGCCGTCGCAAGCAGGTAGATGCTGAGAGACATGGCGGCTTGGGTCGGGCTCATGGCGAGGTCTTGGGCGATGCGACCCAGAGCCGGTGCCATGATGGTCGACACAAGGATCCGATTGAAGCCGGTGGCCGAGAGCACGTTTGTAACAGCCCACTTCTTGCGGGACGGCCAATTCTGGGGGTTTTCGGCATCGTCGTCGGTGAAGACGACGAGCAGTGCATCTGAAGCATGGGTCTTGGGCTCGGACATGGTTGCGGATCTGAGAAGAGACAGGAAGCGTAGTTTCAGAGCGTTTTCTGTGCACAATCCGTCGTTTTTAAGGAGTGGCTGCCGATGTCGTAGATGGGCTGATTTTTATCAGATGATCTGATAAGGGTGCCGGTTTTCCGGACAGGGATCCACTTCCCCGGATCCGAATCTGGACAGATCTATATTAAGGCTCGGAGATCGATCACAGCCGCGACGCTCCGCCCGTCTCCAGCAGAACAGCGCCGCATTTTCGGGGGGCGAAGTGAAATGTAACCGGTCTTTGGATTGGCAACGAAGCTGCATAGGCAAGGGGCTACAGTTGATGTTCATTCTCGAACTATCTGTATTCGGTTTGTTTTTGGTGTGGCCGTGTGACGTTCGGGCCTGGTCTAGCTACAGGGTAGGTAGATCAGAGGGTCGGTTTGTTGTTCGTAGTACGTTGGGTCACAAGTGCGAGACTGGGTAGTCGTCACAGTCGAGTGCTGAAGTTATGGAACTGGAGGTAACTAAGCGTTGACAATTGTATTGATAGCTGAGTTGTATCTAATGAATGTGAGTGACTCGTAGGTCCTATATACTAGTTGGTGATGCAGAGGATCGTTGTGATCCAAGTGGTGAGGCTCGTCGTGATCCCTTGAGGCTCACGGTGAGCCTGTGCAGGAGCGTTGTGAGCCAGGGAGGCTGAACGGGTGTATGGTAGTGATTGGAGGAAATTAGTGGGGGTGTTTCAGGGTCACGTGAAGGCCGCATGACGGGTCGTAACATGATGTCCCCTCTTCCGAGATCTTGTCCCAAGATCAATCAAAACCGCGCTTGTCCCATCGCTTGTTGGTGCGTCCGTTCTTTCCCTTCTATTTTCCGCGTTACTGACCAAGATGCCAGATCGCATTCAGAAATCCCGCAGCCGAAAGACCGTCGAGCGTGATAACGCTGCTGCTTTCATTGCCTTGAACGGTGAACTTTCCGAGATGCCTTGTACTTATTGTTTTAAGAACGGGAAGGCCTGCAAATTTGTGTCTGGTCGTAAGGACTGTGGTGAATGTGTTCGACGAGG
>JAYRCL010000088.1:0-13567 GCA_037074925.1 Tetracladium maxilliforme
GCCATCATGGGAGCTGGAGTTGGTATGATCAAAGTTGCGACTCCTGTTCTCATCCAGTAAATCAGTCATCCCCGCCTTCGGGCTATCCTGGGCTCGTGCTATCAGACGAATGCTTATATCGGCATCTTCTTCGCAGCGCTCATGACGTGTAAGTCTGAACATGGCACTTTTCAGTTTATCATAAGGGTGCTGCTAATGTTTCGAAAGTCACTGGTCTTTACGTTCGCGGAGACTGGGGCTGGCGCTTCCCTTCTCTACTTCAGGTTGTTGGGCCGGTCATTGTGATGGTTGTGGCGTTGGTTTGCCCCGAGTCACCGCGTGTAAGTAGCTGCGGAGCCATGAAGAGCAGAGCCGTAACGCTGACATAATTTTTTAGTGGCTAGTCAAGAATGGTCGCTCTCAGGAGGCCCTCAAGATCTTGGCTGCTTTACATGCCAACGGTGATGAAAACGATGCCCTCGTCGTCTTTGAGCTGCAACAAATCCAAGACGCCATAGAGAAGCAGGAATCTCAAAAGAAGGCCAGTTATTTGGACTTTCTGAGAACTCCAGGTAACAGAAGACGGTTGGCGACCGTAATCGCAATGGCTTGCTCGTTGAATTGGATGGGCAACGGCATCATTACCTAGTGAGTCATTAACGATGAGTGAAAGGTAGGAGCTTTGATGCTGACGCGCCGTGCAGCTATCTTGCGCCTGTCCTACGATCCGTGGGCATCACCGCTCCGGTTCAGATCACCTTGATCAATGCTGGCTTGGGTGAGTTGACAGCAAAATCCAATCGGGTGGCCAAGATTGCTGACATTGTCAAAGCGCTTTGGAATCTCATCTTAGCTGCTCTTGCAGCCATCTACTGCGAAAAGGCCGGCCGCAGACCTCTATTTCTCACTTCCACCGCAGGCATGTTGGCCTCATACGCCGTGCTCATGGGCTTGTCTGCAGGGTTCGCCAGCACGTCAAACCGCCAAATGGGCATCGCCGTGATACCTTTCCTCTTCATGTGTGTACTCTACATCTTTGAATTGGAATGTATATTCACTGACCATCAACCTCAGCTTCTTCGGCTTCTACGATATCGCTTTCACGCCCCTCCCTGTCGCTTACACTGTGGAGATTTTGCCCTTCTCTGTCATGTCGAAAGGCATGGCTCTTTTCACTAGCGCTGCCACCTTAGGCAACGCTTTCAATCAGTTCGTAAACCCGATAGCCTTGGAGAGTATTGCTTGGAAGTAGTAAGTCTACCCTATTATGGCATGCACCCTTTAATCTGCTAACAGAAGCCAAGTTACGCCGTTTACATAGCCATCTTGGCCTTCTACTTTTCCTTCATATACCTTCTGTTTCCTGAAACAAAACGCTTGTCGGCGGAAGATGCCGCGATGGCCTTTGATTTTAAGCTTAACGGGCAACTGCGCACCGCGACAAGTGGCATCGAGCACGAAGTCTCGCAGCCGATATCCAGGAGACTGCATCTGCCTAACGGTGGACAACAGTAGGTGCGACACAATTAGTTTGCTGGTAAGGGACCGCCTGAAAGCAGTCATTGTTCAATTAAGAAAGACTTTTTTCAAGGGTCTGTGAAAGGTTTTGAGGTAGGCCGAGAGAATGGTTGTAATACCTGCAGAACTTTGAAGAGTGTTTCGTATGCCCTCCGTATAGTCCGAACAAAAGTTCCCGAGTCTCGCTGCTTGGCTTGTTTGTTGAGGGTCAGCCTCGACCAACGGGTTTATACCAACTCAAACTCGAACCTCAACGTCGTGCACAACAATGGAATATCCAATAATAGGTAATTTAAGAGTCTTCAATATCACAAGACGAGATCATCGATAACTGAATCTTTCTCCTGTTAAGATATTTTCATTTGCAAATTACCGACCACGACGTTGGTTTCTGTGCTGAAGCCAATCAGATTTTAGCGGTCAAAACTAAACCCTTTTCAATTTCGCGGTCACCCATTTCGCGGTCACCCAATCGGGCTCTCTGCCCCACATTCGAGAATGCCTCCAATCAACCGTGGGCTGGTGGGTGAGCGTACACCTTTTCCAATGCTTGCATTGAGATCAAAGGCACGTCCAGTACGTCCATTCCAACCCTGTTGTCGTCTACCTCCCCACGAAACCATGGATGGTACCAGCCCCGCCTCAAATTTAACTCAGCAGAAAGCAAGCGTGGTCGTCCTCGGAAATACACAGACTCTACCACCAAAGCGGCGGCGGGCGTGGATCGCAGACGAGCATCTCGGCAGCAGGCATCCTCTGGACGACGATATGAGACACTTGCCAGTTTCTACCAGTCCACCCTACGCGAGCATTCGGATGCAGGCGTTAGAATCGTTGGATATTGGAGACCGATTTGAGGGCTCTAGCGAGAGTGAGGATGAAAGTGATTGGGAGCTTGACGGGTCCGACGGGCCTGACGAGGAACTGTCTGAGGCAGGTCAGATGCATAGCAGTGCTCACAGTAGCGACTACAGCAGCGAGGACCTCCTTCACGACGCAGCGACGAAGGCTTGGAACTGTTCGAATTCTTTGCAAGTTTGCCCAAAGCGGATCAAGTCTAGTCGTGGCCCCCGTACTGCCATGTCCCTAACCGCATTGAGTGGGGGCGGCGGAAGTAGACCCAGTTCCTTCGAAGAGTCCAATTATTGCCTTCCCATGGTCGTGTCGAATGGCTCCAGAGTGTATGCTTGCTGGCTTACTCATTATAACGTGTCCGAGACGAATGGCCCCTTGATCCTTCCCAACAGGCACGCCTCCACCAATACCAAAACAACAAAATGTGCCCGAGACATGGGAACATCCTCGTCATGTGCACGGCGGCAGGGGTTCCCCCCTTTTGAGGAGAACAACCGTCTCCCATCATGGCTAGTTAGAAGAGACAAGCTAGTAGACGTACAGCTAGTGAAACCGGGACAAATGTATTGTCTTCACTGGCGCCCTCGAAAAACCTGAATACTCCCTTTTCAAAAGGGTTTGCTTTACTTCATGAATCTCTTCAGGCCAGACAGACATCATAACAACGAAGATCTGTCGGCGAGCACTTTCATCAACTGTGGGATGATGCTTTCCAGCAAAAAAGCAGCTCAATCAGGACGTTATCGAACATTGACACTAATTGGCTGATATTTCAAGACCTAATTTCCCTTAATAGAGTCAAATCCTTCACTCGACTAGCTACTGATCGCCAGCGAAAGGCGTGTTCCTTGATGTCCAATTGCCGGCATTCGTTCAGTCTCTCCCGCCTTGGACAATGCTCGCCTGGCTAGCGTGGGTGCGCTCACTGGTTATATCTAGAGATAGTGGTTTTCGATGCCCCTTAGCTTAAGTCGGATTGCACCCTGACGAGGGACCCGTAACACGGTAAGACCTCACGTTGCGATTCCCCAGGTTTTGAGTAGTTGCGAGCGTTCCACTAGAGATGATGTTGCCGGCGCATCCAAGGCCATCGTACAGAGTGTAGCTTGCGAGGCCCCATGGGCTCCAATAAAATGAGGCTACGTTGCCGGCCAGTGGGGGGTTCACTGGCCAGCAGCCTTCATCACCGTCGCACGAGAAGTATTTATAGGTCTAGCCGGTGCGATCCGGTCCGGTATAAACTTCGAGATTCCAGGCTTGTACAGCTGTCAGGCTAAGGCATCCGATGAAGAGCGTTGGGAACTTCATGGCGAGGACTTGTGTGGCGGAATACTTCGATCAAGGATAATTGAGAATGGAGAGTTGAGTCTATCACTCTAAACCTTTCCGCAGACGCCTTTCTGACCCTTTTGTATTCCCTGGATGAGAAGCCAGGCCCCGCATGTCACGGGAGGAAAGATACTCCGACAGACGTTGTATGACAGCGGGGAGCACAACAACATCCTCGGTTACCCAGTAAGACTTCAGTGTTTCCGAGTCCAGCAGCGAGATGTGGGTGATCGGAGTCTTGTATTGCTCCGGCTTATTAGTAACGATTCTTCTCGATATAATCTAATACATACCTTTGAACCCATGTGTCGTCCATCAGCTCAGAGGAATACATACTGACGCGCTCCTACCGCCCATCTAATTACTCTGCTTTTTTCTGTGAAAAGGTAATCGCTATCACCTCATTGGCCAAATCCATCATTTCCCCGAAAAACCCCAATGCAACCCGTAATCCCTGCTACATTCCAGAAGCTATGTCCTTGTGCCCATCTCATTCGCCACTCTCTCTAGTGCCTTAGTGTAATGAAATCAGCAGCCCTCCTCGAGGGGATCGCGACGAAATTAATATCAGGGATACAGTCAATACGATGACCTAGCAGTCAATTACAAGAATACTCAACATATTTGGTGCGACCAACAGCCGAAAAAATAACCTGAATAAGCCCAACAAGCCACTTGGTACGCGTCACTCCTGACGTTTCGACGCGCGTTGTCGTATATATCGTATGAACAAGCCACAAGGAATGCGTATTTCAAAGGGCCCCATCCCCCAAACAAACTCGATGTGCTTGACAATGACGTTGTAAAAACATCATTCTACACGTATACATTATGAAAACTATCAGTGCGATTGTATTGTGTTTCTCAACGGTTTTGGCAAATAAAGGGGGAAGATGTCCACCGTGTGGCGCTGTCTTTCCGCCTCCCAATATCCCTCCAACCTTGGAGCTGACCGCCGTGACCACATAAATCAACACACTAATCAGAGGCAACTCCTCACGATGGAACGCGTCGACAACTTCTTTCTCATTGGAGCTTACTTCGGTAAATGACACTCTGTTTTCGATACATCACACCGCCCCGATAAGGAATGAGAACAGCACAGATAGAGTCGACACGCAAACCAGCTACCGCGTTGCCAGCATCACTAAAGTTTTTACAACGCTACTATTGTTGGTACATGCAGAAGGATATTTAGATTCCCCCGTTTCCCAATTTGTTCCCGAGCTTCAAAACGCTTCACATTATTCGAGCATCACGCTCCGAATGCTCGCATCTCATGTGGCCGGCCTTCTAAGAGATAGTAAGTGTCCTATCTGAGGCTATGAAATGTCATCTGATTGCACTAGGCAGCCCTTTCGATCTGTATGTCTCGGGGGCTGAGGACCTTGCGGACGCGGGGTTCCCGAAGCCCGATCGAGAAGATATTCCCAATTGTGACATTCCTAGTGGCAAGCCATGTACCAAAGAAGGTATGGACGCAGAGGTAATCCCTAAAAGTCATGATACTAAATCTATTAGAATTATTTGAGCAGCTACTCTCAGAGCCCTTAGTATATCCTGCAGGCGAGAAGGCAGCCTACTCAAGCCTGTCGTTTATCGTTCTGGGATACGCATTAGAAAACATCACCGGAAAGACATTCACTCATCTCCTAGAAGAGAGTATCTCCAGCCCCCTAGACCTGCTATATACCGGGCTTGATCCACCGGGAGACCAGTCGCGAGCAATTATTCCAGCTGGGCAGGGAGGTTTCGTGATGGGTTATGACATCGGGAACTACAATACGTACGTCTCTTCCACCAGGAAGGAAACTCCTCTCTGACTAGGTGCAGATCAGCTGGCTTATACTCCACGCCTGGAGATATTTCCAAGCTTATTCGAGCAGTTATGAGCAGCGCCCTCATGTCTCCCACAAGAACGCGTCAGTGGTTGAAACCTTCCACATTTGCCGGATCTCTCACGACGGCCGTTGGTATGCCCTGGGAGGTGTTTCGGCTGACGAATCTCACCCCCGACATGCGACCAATTGATCTTTACACAAAGTCGGGCGGTATATTCGCATACACTACAAACATGGTCATTATACCCGAGTTGAACGTTGGCTTGTCTGTTCTCGCTGCTGGGGACGAATCAAACGATGCCGTGATGGAGCTGCTTGACATCGCCATTCCGGCTGTTGTGTCATCGCTAGATCAACTAGCAAGGCAACAGACGGAGGAAATGTACACTGGAGAATATCGAGGCGCAGACGAAACTGCTGCGACGCTTTCACTGATCGTTGACGACGGGCCAGGCTTGAAGATCAAGCAATGGACCAACTTGGGGAAATCTATGCTTGAATTCTTAGCGTCTCATAAGGGGACTACCGTTGAAGAATTGGACGTGAGGTTGTACCCTGTGGGCGAGGAACGTGTTTGGCGTTTGGGCTTGGAGATAGTGAAGCGGCCTAGTCCTTCCATTTTCAGCGATGCTTGCATGACGTGGTTATCGGTTGACCGGATGAGGTACGCGAAGCAACCTGTGGATCAGTTTCGCTTCCACTTTGTGGATGGAGTGGTCAGGAGCATCGAGAATAAGGGTTTACGGGCAAAATTGACCAAGGTGTAGGGCTCGAGTAGTGTTGGAATCGGGAGGTTGGGGAGGAGAAAAGGAGGGTTGTAATTACGGTTTATAAGAGTAACAAAAAGACTTTATAAGCACCGACTATATTAGGAAATACGTAGGTTTCAGTAGTAACAAGGCTAGAAGCGTAGCGGGTAAACCATACTATATTCTTATTAAAAGTATTAGGAGGTGGAGATGCTTCTGCACTTCAACTCAATCTGGGCTTGTGAGCATCAGGAAATATAGCCACCGAGAGGATGGCTAGTAAGCTGTGATTAACTCACCGAAGTCGGTTCTTTACGCTTTCTCAGGTCGTATTGACGGCAGTGGCTTCCAGATGGGAAAGCTTTCTCCACATGCACAGTGTCGAAATTAGCGGCGTTGCCCAATGAGCCAGGATGAGTCCGTGGATGCCTCGCCAATCTACATGCTAAGGGACAAGTCGACGTGCGTGTGGCGCCGTTGAAGAATGTGGTCGTCATATTGTTTTCTACAATTTAGATCCGTCTTCTAGTCTACAAATATAGCAATACTCCGCGCTAAGTACGAGATCCCGTCAACTCCTTGTATGTAGCCTCACCATGGTCATTCTTAGAAGCCCCTTCTATCATTTCGTCCACTACAACATGAAAAAAGAGGAAAGAAGACATGACAAGAACAAAAAAGAAGACAAAAGTGGGATAATAACTACACCTGCTCGACGTGAACTTCTCATTTGACTAGCGTTGAGGGCAGCAGGCTTTCACTAATAGCAACGAAGTAATCACACCTTTCTTTTTGTACCGTAAATGGGGCGCCTCTGCCGGGTTGGTAATTATTGGCTTCAGCTGGACAAGTGCAGAGTACATCGGAGGTACGCTCCAGGGTTACGCAGTGCCGGTATACCTAGGTATAATGGATCCAGAGACTTCCACATAATGTTAATGTCGTGGGGTGGGAGAAGGCATCAAAAGTAGGGCTGTCGGACCTGGCGACGGAGGTGCGCCACTCCTCACAAATTGTTTAGGCAGAGGGCGTCGACCACGGCGACGGGCGGGATAGCAGTCAATTATAAAACGAGGAGCGGCAGTAAGTTATGGTCGTCAATTTTGACCGAGCTATTCTCCGTCTAAAGCCACGAAACAGACCATTTATCAAGGTATCGGGCTCAAGAGAAGAAAACGAGTTCGAAAGCCGTGGGAATCGCCCTTTCCTTTCAAGCCGGGCGCAGGTAGCATAGGCGACGTCCATGGCCGTTCTTGGTACAGCCTACAACACAAAAAGACGGTTCTAAACAGACCGCAGCATGGGCTGATAGCGGAGCAAAGAGTTACTATTGGAGTCTCACCAAATTAATGCGATGAAATACAGACAGTTTTCGTGGCTCCAATATTAGCTCATGGGTGCGCCACTTCCCACGCTTCCAATGTCAGCCTTCACAGCCGCCCACTCTTGTCAACTACCACCCAAATATGCAGGTAGCGAAGACCACCCATCAGGGTGCCACATTGATCCGAGCCTAGCGTAGATGCCCCTCTCGTGCTCTAAGGCGTTGCATGGCCCGGTAGTACATCCTTGCCCACGAATATGTAGCTAATCGGACCCAGCTCTAGTTTAAAGAGAACCCCTATAGATTCCCGTTTCCCCTAGCCATCTAACGCGTCGCTTTTATAGTATTGATTCTGGCGTAATTGCTCCCCAACTAAGCGGGTGAGCACTATAGCATAGATAGGATGCCATTTATCGCCTTCGCTAGTCTGATGGAGGCGTGCGTTTAGGCAGTTGCCGTCATTAACTCAACGTCGGTTTATGGATGGGGGACAGCATCCGATATAGAGACAAAGATTTTGAACTCTTACGGCCAATTCTATTTGACATGGAAGCCGACGGACCCCCAAATCCGCCACTCGGGCGTCTAGAGACTGGGAGTCCACTGCCCCTACCCGTATAGCTTTCCAACTAGAGTCTCCATGCTCTGTAACTTCTCAAATGCCAAGTTCCCTGTTTTGGACGCGGCTGGTGCTTGTCGGGCGCCGGCAAGGTACAAGGGGTACACTGGCTGATACGGTCCCCTCGCTGATGAAGTCGTCAAAGAGTTTGAGCTTTCTTCAAACCTGCCAGCTGTAGCAGGGTGCTTACCACTCCGGCAACTCCTGTGCCATCCGCATGTTGCCCCAGCGCTTCACTGTCACCAAGCCCGAACTCCGACTCTAAAGCCTCCTGGTTCTCCGACGCCAACGTACTGGCAACTCTATGACCTTCTTGTCTTTGTTTCTCAATCTTCTCCCGCTCCGACTCTTCCATAGAAGGCGAGAGCAGGTCTGAGAGATTGAACATCGTCTCGGGAGAGATCGTTTCACGGCCGGATTTGAACACGCATTTGCTTAAGGCTGTTGCGTAAATGTCTTTAGCTGGGCAGAATGATCGTTTGTGCATTTTGCTACCAAAGATGGCGATCAGGTCCTTGGTCGAGGAATTTTCTGAGTCGGAATATTGAGGGTACAAGGCAAAAGAGCGTGGCTTCGCCGTCCCCTTTCGAACGAAATGTGTGACGATGTATATCCACTTCTTGTCCCATGACAGAATCCTCGACCACATTTCGTACTTCTCGTAAGGCGCTATTTCTTTCCGGAACGAACATGATACAGCTCCCAGAGCAAGGCCGAAAACGCGGTTGTTGGTGCCAGTATACGCGCTCGTACCGCCTCGCATCTTCTCAATTCCCTTAGCGAAGAGTGTGCATGCGAGGTGGGTGCGGGAGACGTCAACATCAGAGAAGTAGGTCGAATTGTTCTTGTGGAGGTTGAAGTCGATCTCCAGAAGTTGCGCCTCGGAGGTGGTAATGAGAGGTTGGAAGATGTGAGAGGGACGCAGAGCCACCGCAGGTCTTTGAGTTCGAAGAATGAATCGAAAGGCATTCAAGATACGCATCTTGAGCTTGTCAGTAGGCCATATTGTACAAGCACTATATTGTCGACTCACGTGCCAGATCCCCGGGAAGCATTTCAGGTTCGGTACCAGAAGCAGAATAAGAATAAGCAAATACACTGTCGAGTAACCTGACACGAGATCGAACGACTTTGAAACATGTGAGGAGCAAGACGTGTTGCTGCTTCCCCCGGGACGACATCGCAACACGATGCGGATTGATTTCCTGTCATCGGCGCAGAAGAGGTTGATTCAAACATAGTGCTTCCAGGATGAGGTGAAAGTATTCGAGGAGCGTTCGTATGTTAAGAACCACCAGGGGTACACGTTTATGCGTCGTCACACTGGTCTGACCTGCCTCTGTTTATCAATCCTGGAATCCTGTTGCATATCACCGCGGTTTTGACCCCTCGAATTTTAAACATAGCTGCTGATTCATCGAAGTGAAATATTGTCTGATACTTGGAAAGCGTAAGGGCGTACATTACGAGAAAGCAGTTCTAAGGGTTTCCTTCTACTTTATCTGAGGCGGTCATCTTAAAATATTGACGCACTTTGCACGAGGATTGAAAGGTTGACCCGCGTGCCTGCCGAGCCCCCCCCCCGGGAAATCACGTAGAGACCTAAGTGATTAGACATACTAGCTTTGCACAGCGTGGCCGCTAGGGAATGATTGCAATGCCGGTCTAGGCCAAGACATATCTAGAGTCAATGACGTGAGTGTTATTGAACAGAAGTACCGACTGAAAGCTGGCACGAAGCGCTCGAAGGTACTACTCACGATCTTGTAGTTCTTGCATCAATAGCAGTTGGGGTAAGGATTACTATTACACACTTCTAGACGTCTCGTTAGCTGGATATCAAGTCTTTCTTGCCTCGCGAGATTCCAAGCTGACGAGAAAATTCTGACTATCATGCCGACGTTTGTTTCATGTCCGACGAGTTGCATTGGCGATCAATGTCTTACTGGGGTGGGTTCATCCCTGTGCCAGTTTTCGCAGTCGGCGAGACTTTGTCGCAGGCTGAGCTTCCAAGTAGGCGGCAAAGTGCAGCGCTCCCTCGAGTGGCAAAAACCCAAACGCGATTGATCATCGCACATGCTGCTGGGAATTCAAATCATGCCGAAATGAAGCTTTATCTGCTTGGTCGATATCGATCGCGGCCGGCATATTGCTTCGAACCCTCGGACGGCGTCATAGTGCCCTACCCTGCAGCTCGTAACAAACTATCCATTAGAAATGCGGGCCTCTTTTATGATCTTTAACCCGCAATCTTCTACAATAACTGGCTCCTGTCATCACTAGCCCCAATTGCACATGGGCGAGGCCTTCTCCGACTTGTATTAAAGCCCACGGTCACATTAATAGCATGCTTCAGTCCACCTCACTTGAGCTCATCGTCGCACCTGTGCCAGATAGCCGAGAGAACTTCATAGTTAGGCGTTCAGCAGCTTGGACTCTCCGTATAGAGAGCATCACGCGTCGTGAAAAGCCCTGCTGAGCCTTTTGGGTTGCTGAAGCGCAGCCCTTTTGATCGGCACGGATCTAACAATGGTCATGCTCGAATCAGGATAGTGAAATCATGAGGCCCATATGCTCAAACTTCATTTTGCATTGATTCTCAAACTGCTGGACAAGTTCTGTTCATCAGCATGGTCCCGATAGGACTCAGTTACTAGGCTATCAGATCTGTGTTCCTAAGACGTTCTGTGCATAAGCTATCATATATCACTAAATTTGCTTCTGGAATCCGTCCAGTCACATCTCATGCCCCACAAGGCGAGGGTGAAAAGGAATGTCTTTATGGGTGACATCTTGAGAACAAATTAAAGACATACTTCCAATGACCCGTCAATTTGTCTTCCATGCTCAGGTCTCTTTCAGGCAGTGCGGGTCAGACCTTCCCTCATCCCACTAATAGTAACATTTCGACGCACCCCTTCTTAAGGGTCAAGCGCTGAAAGCAGACACCTAGATGCACCCTTTTCTACTTCGCTGATGCCGCAATTACCTTTCAACATCGTAGCGGTGACAGATAGGCCCCCGAGGCTCTTACTATTCCACGACTGAAGCCACTCGGTACACTCTCTTTTAGCCCGAGCTACGAAACCATTGCCCTATACTTCGTGAGTGCAGCCGGAACATCATACCAGATCCTGGGTTTTCGAACTTTCTATCTCATTTAGGCAGTTTTACACGATTACACTTTGCTTGAGGACTGCTTCACCATGACCCTTCTACGGTGGAGACGCGGGCACTACTGATTCAATTTGCTGCTGCTGAAATTTGTATGAATAATGGTATTGCTGCTTTCTGAGTGTTGCAGCCCTATATCTAGCACGGGAACAATACCGCCATCCACTACTGCTAGCCAATTTTATGCAGCACTGACAGACGCCTGAAAACTACTGATAAGGTCTAACAGATTAGAATAAATTCTCTTGCTCGCTTGGACTTAAGTATCAGACCTGTAGACGAACAGACTTCGGTAAAACTATACAAATGCCTAAAAACGTTCATACCAGTTTCATAATTCAACACTCGGCTGCGATGACTGCCCCTTCTTCCACTTGTGACCCAACGTACCACGGACAATATGCCATACCTTGAGGAAGTAGACTTATCTTGCAAAACTACTTAGCTCGACCTGTTCCAAGGAAATCTTGTTATGGCCTATGTGAATTAACGGCCCTTGAGGGAACGCAATTTTTGTATCAATACAGCCCATATGTGACCACCTTAAAGTGTTATGTCATATGAATGACCTTCCTTAATACATCTATGAGCTTTTGCGTATCAAGATAGAAGGTGTTTGTACTCAACATAACTTTAGCTAATCAATCAAGCACGGCAGTCTTTGGTGCTCTCTGAGGTATCGAAGACATGGTGGTCTAGTTTCGTTATACGGCCTTTGAGTAGACTATTGCGACACTTTGAGGTGATCATAGATGGATTGAACTGGTTGATCAATTCAAATGAGCGCTGGAGGCCGCGAAGCGTTGGTAGCACCGCGGTCAACACACATAACTATGGGTGACCAAGGCTACAGCCAGCTAGATCGTGAGGTAATCTATCTGAACTGCACTGAAGTCCATTACACAAGGCACAACCGTAACGTAGAACGATAGGAGCGGAAACCACCGGATCGTGGTGCTATGAATATAGAAAGCTCTGTGTGAAGTATAAACGACGCGCGGTTGCTAATCGCTCAAGCTCGCTTCCTAATCACAGTGTCCGGGTCCACCGGATATTGCAGCTGGCCCTGTCGCCTTTTCGTGTTACCAACTGCCTGCTTGTATGTTTTCATATAAAAGAGAATGAAAAGCACCAGGTACGAAGAGAGAATGATGCAACCTGAGATGGCTGCATACGGGTGACCGGCGCATGTTCCCACGTGAGGGAGCGAGGGGAAATACGTGCTGGACCAGTAGTCCCACGATGCGAAGTAAACAACAACTGAGAGGCTTTAGCAAGGATGATGTGAGAGGGGACGGGGTTACTTACAGATGTCTATGACGAATTGCGTGATCTGCAGACGAGTGATCCATTTTTTCCAAGAAACCTTGACTCCTCGAGCGCTCTGGAAGTAGTACCAATACATAAAAACGTGTACGGCGAGGTTCAAGGTGATGGGGACCCATGATACGGAGGTGCGGCCAAGAAGCTGGAAGCAGCACAGCAGTGCCGTGGCTGGGTGGTGGTAGCAGTGAAGGAAAGTCAAGGGCTTCTTCTTCAACACCAAAAAAGCCGTGTCCAGAAGCTCTATGTACTTAACGACGTAGTTGAGCTGCTTTGGTCAGCCTTGGAGCCTTAATAAGCCGACAAGAGAAGTTACATAATAAAGGGTGACTAGGGGGTGTGTCCACCCATCGGCACCACAGATATTCTCGTAGAACCCATCGTGCCAGAGGGAAGGCGCTAACTGTTCCATGAATAGTACAAGCAACGCGCCGCTCACTAATGTTAGGAAAAGGTTATGCAGCTCAAAGAGGGTGTCCAGCTTGAACGGCTTCCGGTCGCGCATGAGCTCCTGGCCTCCAAATACCACAGTGAGGTAAAGTAGTATAATGGTAGCTGTCTCTTGCAAAGTTGATAGGGGGGTTTTGTCGACGACAAACCTGAACTCGTCGGCATGGTATCCCAAAACACATACCCAAGCCTTGTCGAACATGTCCCACGCGCCGACGGGCGAGTACACCCGCTCCGCCGGCAGTGTGGAAGTCTTTTTGTATTCCATGTTGGGCTTGGGTCAAATCGGCGTACGTAGGTTGCTCGCCTTACAGCTTGGAAGTGGTCCTTGTCAGTCTTAAATAATCACAAAATAAGGCAGACACAGCATCCCAAGGGGGAATGGCTTCATTGAAGTCAGGGTGTT
>JAYRCL010000091.1:0-14127 GCA_037074925.1 Tetracladium maxilliforme
ATTCGCAAGAGACCACGATTCGCCGAATCGCAGCGTCTAGAGCATTGACGATTTCGACGCTCACACCTCCTCTGCCGACCGCTAACACTTCATGAAACGGTTCTAGTGGCTCCAAATAAGAGTAGGTCAGGACCAAAGATATACGACAAGGTGTGCGTCTATTATTGCATCTGCGGAAACCGCGTTCTGGCATCAGGAAATCGTATAGCCTCCGTCAACAAGCCAACTGGCGCCTTGCACAAACGAGGCCTGTGCGCTAGCCAGGAACAGGATTACGTCCGCGATTTCCTGCGCCGTGCCCTTCCTTCTCGCCAATGATGCGAGGATGGAAGGGTGATCGTTGGGGAATCCTGCGGCCATGGGTGTGCTTCCATGTAATTAGCTTTAGGTGGACACCTGGCTGGGATTCATACTCAACCGGGCCAGGGCAGACACAGTTAACACGGATATCATGTCCAGCATGCTGCATATCATCAGCGGACTGATCTTAAGAGTTGAAGAGAAAGTCGTCTCTTCACTTACGTCGATGGCCTCGCCCTTCGTTAGGCCGACGATGGCTTGTTGTGTTGCAGCGTATGCCGCTAAAGAATATCAGCTCCTTGTCTGCTTTCAGAGGTCCTATTCCAAGTTACTTACAGAGATTCGCATGACCTACGTAGGCCAGCATGCTGCTAATATTGACGATGGAACCGTGCGAGCCTTCCCTGCCATCGTGTGTCGGCAACGGCGTTTGTGCAGCCATTCTTCTCGCCTCTTCGCGGCAGCAGAACATGGTGCCGCGAACGTTTGTGTAGTACAGATTGTCCAATTCGCAGGCATCTAAGCGGTCCAAAGGGCCGAATTCCCCCATAATACCTTGTTTGTGTAAGTCAGCTGCACGGCGGCAATGTCGCCTTTGCTCCTGCGCACTTACCAGCAGCGTTGACCGCGTAGTCAATCCGGCCGAGCTCCTGGACAACAGCACTAATGGCTTCCACAACGCTTTCCTCCATCCTGACGTCTACCGCACGGATAAGCGTTGTCGCACCTGGGCGTACCCTTCTTATTTCTGCATTGGTCTTTGCAAGGTTGTTTTGGTTGCAGTCGAGCAGGGCTATTGCATTGCATCCCTGCACGGCAAAAGAGACAGCTACCTGTCGACCGATACCTGTTCACCGATTCATCAGCTAGCGGTCCCTGCTACTGTCCGGCGGACCGACCTGAAGCAGCGCCAAAGACAACCGCGACTCCCGGAAATAGAGTCATCTTGACAACACAAGAGTTTACGGAGCAGAATCAGTGAAAAAGAGCCACTGTGACACAAGTTATAGTTTAATGTGAGCAGCGGGAGAGTTTAAGTCGAATTGCAGTGGTTCACTTCAAAGCGAAGATAATGTATTGGACTGGATGCGGCTGATAGTAGATTTGTGATTGAGATCTCAGCCATGATACGACGTAAAGTTGCCGAGTGACTGAGTCGGGTGCCCGCTGGCAGAACTACGCCTCAATGTCGTTCTGAAAGTGAAGTTCGACGCTTTTGGGAGCATTTAAATTCGCTAGGCCTCTTGTGACACTGTGGGAAACAGTTTATGCAAAGATCTGTGCTACAATCCCAGCAGTTCCGACTTCCTTTCCCGGCTCCCAAAGTCCTCGACAACATTGCGAGGGAAGTGCCCGGGGCTCTGCAGAAGAGGAGCCCGCACGGTCGCTCCATTCCCCACGATGACTTCTTCAAAATGCGAGAGCTCTCCAGCCCCTCACCGGCTTGTTTAGTAGACCAGCGTACCTCGGCCCAAGCCGCCCAAACTTAGCAGACGTTTAACTTCATCGACATCCATGTATAGAGACGAACCATTACAGAGACAACCCTTCCATTGTCTTCTTGTCCAGGGTTTGAGATGAATCGGCTCTCGATTATCTGACCCCGGCTCTTGTTTGTCCGCCAAGAGAACTTCAATTAGAAAAGCGTTGCCTTCAGCGAAGGTTTCCCATCGGCCACGCGAAGACACCCACTTACAGGCTTGATTATCCTGCCATTTAGTGGATATTTCGAGAGCGACTGTTTCTGGTGGCTGCTTCGTTGCGTCCGTAATATCGTCCGCGTATGTAGACAGACGATAGCGACGCATGAGTTCACCATCCGAGATCTGTCCTTGCGACAGGGTATACCGCTCCAGATTGCGTTCTGTCAAGGGCAGTTTTCGTTCTTGCGAACCCTGTACCGAACCATCGTTGTTATCGGGGGAAAGCGCTTCACGATTGGAAACACATCCTAACGTTTCGGCTTGATCCCCCGCCTCGGTTGTGATTTGAACGTGATATTGGCTTGAGTGTCGCTCTGAGACGCTTTCATTCAAGAGGCACCGAATGCGACAGGGATCCCAAGCCGGCCCGCGCGAGTTGCTTTTAATTTCAATGATGAGATCTTGCCCGGGATTCCAAAGAGGCATGCAAGCCAACTCGATCTGGTCACCGTGCCGCGTGATCTCCATGGTCCCTGCTGGTAGGGACCAGGCTCTCGTCGCGTTCATTGTTGCCCTGAGCCATGAAGACAGCATTTGATCTTCCGGGTCGACATTGACAACGCAGTCTGCAATACAGACGGGCCCCATCGCGAGACCTTGTGCGTACCTCGATGCCAGGACCCAGGTGTGCTTAGTAAAGCTCGTAGGGAGCTGACCTGGAGCATGCTCCTCCGGACGAGCAACGTCTAATGCGTATGCATTGGCGGGTTCGTCAAAGTGATTGGAGACCGAACGGATGGAATCGTTCCATGGCAGTCGCTGAGATACACGAGCTTGGAGACACAGAACCGCGTCGCCATCCTTTCGTATGTCCAGGGTGTATCGTGGTAGCCAATGGACGGAAGGTGTAAAATAAACCAACTTTAGATTGATCATGCCAAGGTCCGATAAAAAGATGTCTCTGCTCTTGCATTTGGCTTCAAGGGTGACAAGGATTCGGTAGCCATAGCAGTAGTGCGCTGGCTGATCAATCGCCGTAACACGCGCGATGACGGAGCTCGTTTGGCTGACAACGTTGATCGAAGATCTCTTTGCGGTAGCATGAAGCCCGTATAGCTCTATTTTGGCGCCCTATTACCAAATTTTAACAGAGTACAGGCAAGGCGCTAATGGCTTACCCTATTTTGCGGATGCACAATCATCTTGGATATTGTGGTGCCGTCTAGGAACATGTCATAACGGGAGGCAAGGTTTCCAACGTCGTAGCAGTAAGTCGTCATCTTTTGTCTGAGGCCGAACGAGTCTGGTTGAGTGTCTGGGCGTAGCGATTGACGCTAGGTGGCAGTGACGACGTCTGGTGAAAGGAGTCTTTACAACACAGATATGGTGAGAGCTTTCTGAGCTAGGAAAGGGGGTAAGGGGAAGAAGAGAAGAGGCCCAACAACGGTGCAAGAGACGTGGGCGCAAGCTAAGGACAGATATGATGTGGGATTCGATCAAGTAGAAGGCGATATTCTTGGATGAGAAGTGGCAGAGAAGGATACCTGGAAGGTGTTCGACGCTTTATACTTCATTCTTGTGCTCCCCTGTTCGGCGATCCTCGTCCGTTCTCTTGCCAGCCTCGACTTGCGTCACATGAAACCTCACCATGCGCACCGCCCCCGGTGGGTTATTGAGCACAAGGCTTATTTCAGGAGACTAGGGTCCAGGAACTTTTGCTGCCGGCCGGGCGCCATGTGCGATGCGCCTTGGAGCCATGAAGTTGGCCTGATCGCGTGAGACGTCGAGACACCGGTGGGCAACATATCAGAATAACATGTTCAGTTCTCGGGATGGACCACCAACAATCAGCGGGAAAGTCAAACTCGCCGGGTTTTACGAAAGCCAACGCGAGAGAGGATGTTTGGGTCTGAAGCTCAAAGTCAATACGGTGATAGGTAATCTAGCTGTTTAAGGGGCTCCACGAGAAAAGTACCACCGCATTCCTATCCGAGTCAGCCTTGATAACATCATCACATGATTTACATCCTCCACCTCCAGGTATAAAGAGGCGGTCGAATCCTGCTCTGCGGGCTCTCCTCCATCAACTCTTCCTCAACTCTTCTCTACGCCTACTATCCGCTCTACAGCACAAGATGTCGTCTCAAAGCCCGCACTTCTTCCACTTCAACGCCGACCTGGGCCGCTGCTCCGCATGGATCAAGGCCGAAGATCGCTGCTGCCAAAGGCGAATCTCGAAGGCGGACAATGAACTGAGGCGTAAACTCCTCCGGATCGTTGATGGTTTCAGTGTTTCACAGGATTATATGGCGGAGGTGGCAACGCTCTACTTTTGCAACAATTGGCATCGTCCTGGAGGAAAACACCCTGTGGACTCTCGCGCTATCAACAAGGTCGCTTCATCTCTATGGGAAGCACGAACGACAGGCGGCAATGACCCCCTTTTCTCGCAAATCCGTCTTATCCGTACCGGGGCAGAGGAGCCTTCAGGGCAAACCGCCGGGGTTGACGGGGAGCGGTTCCAACATGCCACCGCCGGGCAAAGACAGAGACGTCGCCAACAGCCACCGAGAGCCACCAACGACAATGGAGATCCTTCACCTCCTGAGACACATGACGGAGCAGGCGAGGAACAAGGCCTCGGGAGCATTGCTCATAGGCGCTTGGGTCGGGTTTCGAGGCCCCGGGCCGAGAGTCACTGGCTACCTGCCGTTCCTGACGAGACGAGCGTGTCATCTAGTCCGGCATCTTCCCTTCAGAGCAGGGTGGAAGCTTTGCCGCGAAGAAGTGCAAGGATTGCCAATCAGCAAGCAGATGTCACACAGCACACGCCATCTGCGGCGCCGCTTTCATCCCAGACCAGACAAGGGGCGGGCCAGCAACAAGTTAATGCACCCGCACCGGCGCCTTCATCTTTCTTTACTCAACAGTCGGCGCGGTCACCTCGACCTCCCTTGCGTCGGAGCCTCCGTCTCCAAGCATCAGGCGGTAGTCCAACTACAGCACCGCCAGAAGATCTCGATGCGGCCCTTCCCGAGCGCGGCGACCGTATATGTTTGGAAGCGCAGATGATCCCAGTGGCCTAATAGCAGGCAAAGAGATCAACGAATTGGAAAGCTGCCTAGTGTGTATAGATGAGCTGGGCAAAACCGAGCCACTGGCCAGATGCAATCTTTGTGGTAAGGACTACCATTCAGAGTGCTTGAAGGAATGGATCTCAAACGTTGAATACCGTGTACATTGCGGCCACTGGTATGTTTCCCGTTCCCTAAGTGTGTTTTCTGCTAACACGGCAGCCAGTCGGAATCCGCTCACGCGCCTGGACGAAGAGCAACTCGGCGGTGTAGATCAATAGGACTACGTATAGACAATAAACTTGAGCCCCGTGGGACCTAGCCACAGTGTTAAAAAGCCTCATTCTTTCCATCTCCGTTGCCCGTGTATTTATCATGTATCATATAATGCGTCAACCCAGGCTCCAGCAGCCTATTTTTACGTTGCAAGGCGACCGCTGAATGCAGATAATGCGCGACGTGTGATTGTGGGACGTCCTTTCCTCTCGGCTTTCATCCAGGACTTGGATTCTTTCACAACGAACTCTACTGAACGTTTGCCGTAGTGAATATAGCCGTAGTGAATATATCACGAGAAGGAAGGATAGATCAACCAGGCTAAATAGCAGAGCTGCTGGAGGCAGACCACGTGTGATATGGACTGTGGGACGTCCCCATCCAGGACTTGGATTTTTTTTCGCTTCAGTAACCAACTCCACTGAACCTTTGCCGCAGTCAACATATCACGGGGAGAAGGAACAGATTACCCAGGGCTAAGTAGCGGCGCATCGCGCCGCCCCTGTGCCTGCGAACCATCCCATGACACCTGGTGTAGATGCTGAGGGGCACCTGCAATCTTACCGGCCCGTTGATAATGCTCGAAATAGCCTTGCGTCTCTTCTCGAGTGGACGAGACGTTGGCGGCATCGGCAAGGCAAACATCCACCAACATAAGACAAGGGGCGAGATGCCTCGTGAGAGCTTCACCTCAGGTCTTGCTCAGCCACTGACGAAAAGTATAAGTAAAGTCCGCTGGCCTTCTTCCCCCTTCTTCATCTCCCTCAGTTTCTCTTCTCAACTGTATCGACGCTACTCTTCATACTCAAGATGTCAAATCTCTCCAACACCCAAGAAATGATTCTATGGGTAGCCTGGGGCTTTCTGTCAATTCTATGCCTTATAGGCCACTACCGAGCTTCCGGAAAAACACAACAAACGGCCATCACACAAAAGCCCGAGAGAGATACCATATTACAGAACATATCTTGGTCGGTCTTTGACGACCCTTCCCTGGCAAGAAAGGACGGCGAGGATGACACGCCTGTTGATCTATCGGAACGACTGTCTCAGGGCACTATCGTGCTTTGCTTCCATGATGACTTTGAGAATCAAAAGGTTTTCGCTCTTGTGAAAGCGAATACTGTCGGAGAGATTCTTCAAGCGATTCACCGCTTTTACCTTGGGGCTGAGGAGAAACGCCGGGAGTGGGAGGTCTGGTGCAGCGATGACCGGCTTCAGTACCTCTGCGGCGAGCAGTTGAAGAATCTTACGGAGTCCTTGGACCAGTGGTGTTTAAAATACCAAAACTCCTTTCGAGGTTTGGACCATATGGAAGACAACACGTGGAGGATCGTACTGGAATGGTAACCTTGTGCCTCAAAGAGGTAGATAGAAGCGAGATGTCAGCAGAAGAGCGTCATGCAGCTTCCACAAATATCACCACAGCCTACATTTCACAAAAAATGACAATGACAACAAACGTGCTCCTGAGTCAAGGGCTTGAATTTACTGTCTAGTCCATGAGTAATGGGCGTGGCGGCCGCTCAATGCCTTCATGTCTGTAACCTAGAAGAAGCTTCTGATACCCGCGTTGCCCAATCCGTTTGAGGCTTCCATAGCGATAGGCTGAGATGCAGTAATGATCCGAACTCCCATTGGTCTAAGGACCAAGCAAATTGACAATTGGAGGTGGCCGTATCTATTCGATCATTGGCCTTGCATGGGCGGTCAGCCTTCCAATGAGACCGCCATACGACGCACACGGAACCTCCGAGAACGGACATGTCTGGATAGTGAAATAGTGCATAATTGGACGGTCAAGGACGGTTGCTGGATGCCGTGACAGGAGTGTGAAGCGACGGGGCGTGTTTGAAGCACTCCGGGCTTTGAAGCGGCACGCCAGGGTTAGACATAGAAGAGGGCATGCGATGTAGGCTCGTAGGGGTACAGGAGGTGAGAACTACGTCCACTCCATCTCGAGAAGCACCATTTCGATATCCGCCGAGGAGTACGGCCGCGTTCGGCCACATCACGACCTACTTGGCCATGTCAAACCCTCCATGGCGCCAGAATGCCTGGCGACGTCTCCACTCCCCGCAAAAGCTCATATCCACCTGCCAGCCAGGGGTCCTGGCAACCCCCACTCCTGTCGAAAACTCACCCACCTTTGATCTACCTCGATCTAGGATGCATGGCTCAGACCCCAATACACTCAGAAATCAACCGCACCCCTTATCCACCAAGAACCAGGATATTTGGCTTGTTCCCCTCTGCTGCCACAGATGTACCCACCCCTGATATCCACTCTAAGCCAGGAGCACTGGCTTTGGCCCACAGCCCGTTGATTAACCCCCTCCTCTTCTTTTACTGCCACACCTACCGTCACTGCTGCTCATTGATCAACCCCCTCCTATCCATCTCTCCTTTTACTGCCACACCTACCGTCGACGACGAGCATCCGGTCCTCAGCTCCCCGGTCTTGCTGTCAACTTTCTGACGCCAACCGCGCTTCAATCCCGACGCCCGTAGAGGATGTTGCTTTGACAGCGAACCCCCAAATCCAATCGTTGTGGGCTATGTGAGGAGGGATCGATTGGCAGCCAGGGGTTGTGATCCACCCATGGTCACGTGCGTGACCCAAATGGGCAGCACAACCTCTTTGCCTCTACCCGCTTCGACACTCAAGCGAGAAAACGGCGGATGAAATGCTGGCATGAGCCTAGGAATTGAATAAAGATACGGCCAAGTGAGATACAGCTAAATAAAACTAGCTCCATGGATTCGGGAATTTCAGAAGATGCAACGCGAGGACAGGCATGTCCAGCAGTAGCGCGCTAGCCCGTCCCTCCCGAAGTAGTGGCTCTTTCCGCGTAGCAAAAATCCCGATGACCACGTTACAGAGGTCCTGATCCCAGCCTTTTGCGCCCGTGTAAACGTCTCGCGCCGCCTCCAGAAACCTTTCCGTCCGCCAAAAGTTCTCCGACGAGGCCTTGAAGTTCTTCAGCGCCAGAAGCCGCAAGCCGCCAAGGCTGTATTTCTCGGCAAGGCGGTACACCTTGACGTGGAGGAGAGGAGGCTGTGTAGCACAGCGAATCTCAGAGCTTTTCTCATCCTTGACTTCGGCGATATTTGCAAGGTCCGGGACTTGGTAATTGTCCTTGTATAGATACTGCAGCATGCAATCCACTGCTTCAGGGTCTTCCCGTCTTAGGTCCACCGATCCTCGGAGCCAGCCATCCTCCGCGGTTTCCAGTCTGCAAAGAAGAGCGAGACTTGTGGAGCGACAGCGGATGAAAATCTGGTGCAAGTGGTATGTGCTTGCGGCGGTTCGTACCACCAGGTCACTCCCCTCTCCGTGGTCGAACAGGCTGGGGGCGTCAGTACTCGCTTGGCGCCCAATGAGAACCACTTACTCGGCAGCCAACTTAATAACGGGTCTGTCAGTCATGTTTTCCACGTCTTTCTGGCTTTTGTCACTTTGCATGGCTTTCTCGGCTTGACCGTTGGCAGCTTGGCCAAGGGAGCAGAGGAGACGCACATGAGTAAGTAAATAGAAGCCGATGGTCCAGAAACAGACTTTCAAAGCTCTAGCGGAGCAATAGTAAGACCCAACGGATCAGTCACTTGTGGCCTACTCTGCATCTATTGACTGTCAGGGTGCCTGCGCCTCTGCGCTGCAAGCTACGTGTTGCAGGGTAGGACAGCGTCGCGGTGTCTGCAATGTCTTGGCAATGCGTCCAGCAACCCCTTCGGCCCACAGAACTCTAACCACACCGTCGTACACGTAGTGCTGTACTTTGGGCGGTCTTTTTGATGTTGCATATAGCCCCAAACTGAAGATCAGTTGATCAAAGTGCTCACTTCTCCCCTTCTGCGTCTCCTACTTCGTTCCCAAGGACCAAATCATGGATCTCGTTCATCGGGTGTTGTCGGCTTCCTGGCCCGTACTCATCACCGGCCTGATGGTGTTTTTCACAGCCACAGCCCTTCGCCGACGTTATTACTCCCACCTGTCCGACATTCCGGGGCCATTTTGGGCGTCTATCACGCGTCTCTGGCACGTCTGGGTCATTCTCCAAGGGAAGCAAAACCTGCGTCTCAGGGCACTCCATGATGAGCACGGTCCATTTGTTCGCATCGCCCCGGACGAGGTCAGTGTGAGCCACCCCGACGGATCTACGCAGATTCTCCGCCCAAACTTGGAAAAGGTAAGTGCCACCTTCTCGAAACTCCCCGCGCCTATGTCTAATGACACCTGTCTAGGGTAGTTGGTACCGCGTCACGGCGGTCCCCGACGTCCGGTTCCAGAATCCCATGGCTACGACAGAGCCAAAGAAGAAAAAGGCTCTTTCGAAGCACTTTGCTCCAGGGTACGCCTTGTCTCGGGTTCTGAAATGGGAGCTAGATATCGACAAAAATGTGGAGGACTTGCTGCATTGGGTGGACGCGTACGCTGAGTCTCAGAAAGCGATGGACCTGGACAGATTTATCACGTATACGACGTTCGATAACATAGGCTCAGCCTTCTTCTCAGAGCCATTTGGCTTTATAAAAGCAGTAGGTCTCACATACCCGCCTCTCCATGCTGGCTGGCATGATGCTCGACGAAGCATGGTGGAACAGGAACCGACGCTAACCTGTCCAGGGCCGCGATATGGGCGGAACGCTAAGAAACAACGTAGCGTTGAGCAAGTTTGCAGCCGCCGCGGGGTTCTTCATCCTTCCCTTGCGCATTCTCGTGAACCCTCTCAACAGCTGGGCGATGCTTCTCCCCATGGGCCGGCTCTACGGGACGACGTCGGCCGCGTTGAAGGAGAGACTGAAGAAGACGGACGTGCATGATGATATGATATCTCACTGGCTTCAGGCTCGCGAGAAGTCTGGCAGGTTGAGCCTTCGCGACATCGAGGCGCAGGCCAACGTCAACGTCGGCGCCGGGGCAGAGCCCGTTTCCTGTACCGTCACACCTTTCCCCAGCCGACGATGGAAGCCTTTCACTGACCAGCCCGCAGCCGCGATCCAGAGCTTCGTCTATCACACCATCCAGCATCCCGAAGCATGGCTTATGATTCGCAAAGAGATCGACGACGCTCAGGCAAGAGGTTTATGCCAGGATCGCGTTGTGGCGTTCCGCGACGCCGAGAAGCTGCCCTATCTCCAAGCTTGTGTCAAAGAATCGTTGCGCATGTTCAGTCCCACCACGATGGGCTTGCCGCGCGTGGCGCCGGATGGTGGGCTCACTATCGCGGGTCGATATTTTCAAAAGGGAACCATCCTCAGCGTCTCTTCCCAGTAGGTCCACAAAGCACCCGCTTTATTCCAGCCCACGCTGACGCCCCGTAGTGCGGTACATTATTCGAAGGAGATTTGGGGACTCGACGCCCACCAGTGGAAACCAGAACGCTGGATGTCTCCAGAAGCAAAACAGATGGAGAAGAACTGGTTGGTGGTAAGTAGTCGCGAAACTCGTCGGTGGCGGACAGGATCTGACTGAGGCAGTTCTCGGCTGGATATATGACATGCCCGGGCCGACACTTTGCGATGGTGCAGATTCTCAAGGTGGCGGCCACCCTTGTGCGTGACTATGACATTCGCCAAGTCGACCCTAACAATGTGTGGGAATATCAAGCCAACTTCACCGCTCTATCACACTCATGGCCGGTCTATGTCCAGAAAAGGAGAAATTCGATGGCAGGCAATCTACAGGCTGGCGAGTAAGTCCAGAGCGGGCTCGACCTCGAACGACACGCTCGTGAGCTGGACAGGCGGTGTTACCATACCAAAGGCTTTATAAATATGGCGAATTCATTCTTCTCAAAGACACGAAATAGTTAAAAGATGCAAATAACTCTATTCAGACTGTTCTGGACTAGACTTTTCGAATTCCGGGAAAGCGGCTGCAAAACGCTCCGACAATGATTGCATGTGAGACCCCCATTTGCCCTTACACTCATCGCACAGACGGACGCCCCCGAACCGGCGAATATTCTTGAGAGAACCATAATCTACGCGAACACAGTGAGTGCAATGTTCCCCATCGCTGCGCTGCAGGAGGTCGCAGAATCCAGGAAGTAAGAGCTCGTCGGATCGCGTTACCACATCCGCATAGCGCCCGACCTCGACCTGCTGAGGGACGATGTCTTCGACTCGATTCCAGAGCTTGACGTTCTCGCGGGTCAGATCCACCACCTTTTCGGTCTCCGGCCTCCCGATCATCAAGCCGTCCTCGACGAACCGATATCTCCGCGTGGTCATGTGAATAGGGCCTCCGAAGGATCGCACGAAGTTCACGACGCAGCGTTTAGCTTCGTCGCGCGCCCACGCGGCATCGAGCGCCCAGAGAATCTCGCGACTCTTCCGAAAGGCCTCTTCGCGCATCACGCCGCCAACGTATCCAAAAGTGCTGTTGGTCTCGCCCTCGGCTCGGTGCTTATAATAGGCGACGGCATCATAGAGCGTACAGGCCAGCTCAGCGACGAGCTGCCACTGGTCCTCCGCAAAGCCAAAGTCGCCTAGGTCGTTGCATGCCAGCGCACCGGCAATTGTATATCGAGCCAGTGCGTCGCAGTCGCGTAGACGGAACCAGGTCTTTGGAGACTCGGCCAGGGCGTTCAGATAGCGGCGGAAGAGTTCAGAGTCCAGCCTTCCGCTCGACTTCTCCGCTGACATGAGAAGAAACGTCCTGAACTCACGAGACATGGCCTCGTGCATAGACGTCCCGCCAAATAGAGTGCTGAGCAGCTCCTCCAAATTATACCCGAGCACACGATCATCTCCGTCCGACGGAATCAAGTCGCCGCGGAACTCGGCGATGACCGCAATGATGATGGTGCGATTGAAGGCTAAAAATCGATTCCAGTTGGTGTGCTGGGGTATGACACAACGGCAATATTCCCAAGCGCAGGCTAGGGTCTCGTTGATAACCTCTTCCGAGAGGTCAAAGGGCTCCAGACCCTTCCTCAACTCTTTGGGGAAGAACCATTGATCTTTGGAACCTGTGTCTTTTGGCAGAGCATCATTGGCGTCTACCGATTCGATGGCCATCGTATCAATTGGTGAAGGGGGGATGTTGACAACCACGGGCGAAGAGTAGATGGTAGTTTCACTAGCGATGGGTGGCCAGGCCACTGCGTTTACTGCGACCTGAGCGGGCTATTTGTGGCTGGCACGACCGCAAGTACGGCGGCCATTTCAGGGCTCGTTCATCATCAAAGTAGGCCAAGACTTTGATAGAGCTACGTCTTCAAAGTTGCTGTGTAGTCGCCACCTAAATGGGCCCCTTGGTGTGACTTTAAAGATGTGGGGCTAAAGGAGCTAAGGTCAAAATTCCAGTCTACGTCCTGTGCCAATCCGCAACACCAACCTATTTACACCACCTGTCAAGCACGCAGGCCCCACTTTGCCTCACTCGAAGTGATCAACGAATGCCCCCGGTCAAAGCAGCAAGGACGCCCACAATCACGCGTCGTCGAGCCATGAACGGCTAGCGAAAGAGAAACGTTCGCAAGGGCCCCAACAAAGGCAAAGCCACCAGAACTGCTCGTCCAAAAACAGACTCTCAAAGATGATGGGTTGTAGGAGCAAGACCCGACGACCCGTCGCTTGTGGATTGCCCTACACTTCATGGCGGTTGGTGGGTGTGCCCTAGCCTCTGAGTCGCTATAGGACGTTGGGGACGAAATGACTGTCCACAAGCTGCCGATGCAGTCAATGCCATTGTGAAAGGTTGGCACGTCAGCAAAATCAGCAAATCACGCGCGGAAGGTTAAAAAGACATTTTTGTTTGGTACCGTGATTTATCGACGAGCTTATTTTGGTCATGATTTGTGACAGTATGTACGCATCCGTTTTCCCGGGATCTTCATGTCCCGACTATGCTTTCAAACGCGCCGAAGTCTCTCCGCCTAGACAGCTCTGCGGTTACTGCCATTTTGAGCTCTGCTCGGGCGAAAGTGCGATATGTGGCTGCCATGAGGCCGAAACGGGTCGATCCGAGTTGGTCATCGATATGGGGAAAGTTCATCAAGAGAAGCGCGTGGCAACAGATGACGGAGAGATATGACTTGGTGGTCGGGCTCGTCGGTTGGGACCTGCAGTCTGTCGCCGAGGGCGATACGAAGTTAGACAAGCTCGTTGCTCTGCTCCTCCCGGGCGAGTCTCAGGCGCCTGCAGGATTCAGGGAAGACTTCCTCAAGTGCCTTAGGCCCCATGTGCAAAGAAAGCAGGACGAGCTGTACTTCCCTGAATGGAAGCTGACTCTGAACATCTCATTCCTCCAAGACGGGAATCGAATCATCATCAGCCGGCCCCATCTACTTTTCTCGCTCCAGGATTCGCTCCAAGGCGCCTTGAAAACCACCTTCCTGTTGTATGGAGGGGACCCAACGCTCTGGGACATTGGTGGCGGCCACATCGGCGGCCTTTGCGACAGCGGTCAAATACCGAGAACCACGGGTGAAGTGAAGGATGTGTGCTCTATCCTGCTGTACGGGAGATCGGGGCAGATGCGCTATCACAGATTCCAGCGGCCGGGTTGTCCAGCTGTGCGAGAAATCCCCGCCATGTTCGACGAACTACCCATCGGGCCGTGGAGATTTGAGAGGTCCGAATCTTGGCTTAGAGCGAGCCCCTGCCTAGGAAGTAGTGGAGAATCGGTTAAGTCTTCCATCTGTCCCTGTGTAGATAAGTAGAGGTCGCTGCCAGAGAATCTCTCCCAGGCTTGTTCACGAAGCTCCCACACCATCGACGTCCGCTCCTTCGTTTCGCAACCTTCATCCATTTAAGAAGGACCTTCCGTGTAGGACATATAGGTCCGCAGTGCCTTCAAGATGCTGGATCTAGCAAGCGAAGTA